>CM050513.1:29677160-29922160 GCA_027563665.1 Antrozous pallidus
TTAAATTGGGGTTAAGGTTTTGTTGTTGTTTTATCTCTCTTTCACGTGTTAGTTTTAGGTTAATTCTCTAGAACCTGAAATGCTGTTTAGAAACAATTCTATTGTGTTGTTCAATTTGGAATTTTAATTAATGAAATGCCTTCTCTTGCATTATTTCTTATTTGCCTTAATTATCATTTGGCTTCAGAGGAAAAAAAACTGATAAAAAATATGTTCTTTGAAGATAATTTTATAGTATGTAGTTAAATGTCAATGTTTGTTTAATAAGTAAAAGAAAACAAAGATGAGTATATTTTAAGCATTATTATTAGGTAATTGAATTATTAAGATTGACACAATCCCACTAGGGATGATTATACATACCTTCACTCTGATCATTCTCTAAAGAGATGGTTCTTTGATCTCGATGGACATTTGCTGCAACTGCCCCCCTGAGTATTTGAAGCTTATGTAAAAGGTCACATTTGGGGGCAAGACTTCAGTCATTAGGTCCAGATAGGATAAAATACAAAGGAATGTAAATACTTCAAACTTTGAGCTGTTAATACAAGGATTTTGGGATTGATTTTCTTAGATGTTGCTTTAACTTTAGAAAGTTTCGTTTGGAATTGGAAACGTCATGAATAAGTCTCAAGAGAAACTAGAGTGGACTGCCACTACCATCAACAACACACAATAAAAACCTGGCATAAACAGATGTTGATGAAAAGCTTTTATCTGAACAGTTGGAAATGGTACTCATAGAAACTATAGAAAATGTCACTGAAATCAACATTTGCCTTCCTGATTCATTAAGAGAGCTGAGAAAGTCAAGCTAGTAAACCAAACCTGTATACTACAACATGATATCAATAGATTTTACCCCTTATAAATTGCCATAATGCACTTTATTGGATATTTTCTAGTTTAGGATTTAATCTGATGCTTTTCTACCTTAATGCCTTCTTTACTTCTTACCTTAGAAATCTCAACTGTATTAGATAAAACATATTTTTATTAGAGGCCTGGTGCACAGAATTCCTGCACTGGGGGAGGAGGGGTGGAGGGGGTTCCTTCAGCCCAGCCTGCACTCTCTAGTAGTCCTGGAGCCTCTGGGAGGAGTGGACCTAAGCTGTCAGTTGGACATCCTTAGTACTGCTGCAGAGGCAGGAGAGACTCCTGCCACTGCCACTGCACTTGCCAGCTGTAAGCCCAGCTACTGGCTGAGCAGCGCTGACCACCAGGGGGCAGCTCCTGCTTTGAGTGGAATCGGGCCCAAACCAACTCTCCTCTATCCCCTGAGGGGTCCTGGATTGCAAGAGGATGAAGGCCAAGCTAAAGGATTTCATTGGTCCACAATCAGACCAGGGAGATACACGGGAGGGTGGCCACCTGGGGAGGGCTCCAAGTTGTGCCCAGCTTATCTTACTCAGGCCTGATTGGCCAGACCCCAGCAACAAGGTAACCCAGCGGTCGGCAAACTCATTAGTCAACAGAGTGGCAAACTGCGGCTCACGAGCTGCATGTGGCTCTCACGCTGCAGTTTGCCAACCACTGAGCTAACCTACTGGTAGGAGCATCTGCCCCCTGGTGGTAAGTATATGTCATAGCGAGTGGTTGAGCAGCCTTAGCATATCATTAACGTATTATACTTTGATTGATTGAATGGATGATGGGACTACTGGACATTTAGCATATTAGGCTTTTATTATATAGGATATTTTATAATACACTCTAAATAAAAGGAAAATAATTTTATTAAGATAACATGGACAACTAGAATAGAAAATAAATGATTCCAGCTGATTTCTGAACATGAATGACTGGGGAAGTATTTAGAAGTTTAATAAAAGAACTCTGTGCATTTGCAAAACATCTTTCCCATTCCCCAATGCCTTAGCACACTCATCATTGACATAAACAAAAAATGCCCTCCAAAACATCCTAAAAATTCCCCTAGAAGCTAGAATTACTCTCATTTCTAACCATTACTTTTACCTTTTCTTAAAGGAAATTAAACCATAATTCCAAATGACAGTTTAATCTATAATAAAACAATTTAGCTATAAATATTTGTTGCATATATATTTAGTATCTTTTAAAATTCTATTAATACTTCACAACTCTCCAAAATAAGAGATAATTATGTCTAAAGAGTATTTTATTTGAAAAGTTGACAAATATTTCAGGCACAGGAACAATGTAATGCAAGTACAATTTATTTATTTATTTATTTTAGAAAATGCTAAACTCTCTTATAAAAATTTTAGAAATTGTGGCACTCTTGATGTACCATTATAAATTATGAAGAATTTTAAAGTGCAAAGACTATTACATGGAAACATTAGTTTACACTGAGAGTTTCCATGCATTTGCACTAGTCCTATTTCCAGATAACTCTGTTGTTTAGAACACACACAATCCCAATGGAATAGCATTGGCAGATTAATAAAAGGAAATTTATTTCACTTGCCCAAGCAGTGCTTTGCATTCGAACCTAAAATAATGGAGCATAATGATCACTTTAAACTATAAGGTTGAGAGATGTGCATTTAAATTAAGATTATTTTCAATTTCTGATTTGATTATAGTTGCAAAAATGTAATTTTCCATCTTTTAGTTTAGATGGTTGACCTAATGTCTGTGTTGATATCAATAGCTCTACCTATATTTAAACTATCTGTGTATTTTCCATTTTTGTGGGAGCACATAGGATATTTTGGTGCCTGAAATAAACAAAAATGACCCAATGTCAGAAGAAATATAACAACTGTCTTCAATCACGATGCCTCAATACCTTTTCAACAGTACAGTCTTTTAAAATAAAAGCTTAGTCAAAATCAAGTAACATTTTAGAAAGCCCTGGGCAACTCCTATTAGTCAGTTAATTAGATAGTTGTTAATAATATAAACAGCAAGGGTAGTGTAGAGAGGCAGTAACATTATTAAGCATTCATTTTCATCTAGATTTCCTGCTTCCTACCTGTGCTAACATGAGTAAATCATGTATGTAGTTTGAGCTTCTATTTCTTTCTCTAAAATGGTGTAGTAATACTATCTCCCTCACAAATGACAGAGAGCTGTAAAGAGATTCACATGTAAAGTGACTTGGGTACTGCATAACACAAAATGAGCACTTACTAAGTATTAATTAATATTAACTGTCTCTTAAGGTCCATCAATTTTTATTTTTAGAAAAAAAACCTGGTGGTGAAAAGGGATAAGTTCTGAATGGAGTACCCTTCATGCCACTCTGTGACCACTCTGGTTGGGGTACCTATCATATGATAACCTGTGTTTATTTAAGATTTTGCATTTACACATCATTTGAGTGTAAAACAGGGTAGAGTGGATATGAACAGTGGTCTTTCTTTTGGTAAATCATTTTTTCCAAAAGATTTCCTCTGCTGATTTGTGATAAGACTAAAGTCAAAAGGAACTATTGCTGAATTGATTTAGAAAAAGGAGCAGAGACCAAATCTTTGGTCCAATAAATAATGCTGATCTTTGATATCATGTGGTAAAAATAGCTCTCCTATCCAAGATTTTTTCACCCACAAGCTTTGTTTCCTCATTCCTAAATTCTTTGTTCCATATAGCTTCTTAAAAAAAACATATGCAGCCTGAAAAAATATGTCCCAGCAAATGAATTATCCTATCTAATAAAAGAGTAATATGCAAATTGACCATACCTCTGCTATACCCACCAGCCACACCCACCAGCCAATCAGGAGTGAGTATGCAAGTTAACCCCAACCAAGATGGCTACAGCCATGGAGAGAGCAGGATGAAGGCTTTCCATATACCCTGGCCAGCCCAGGCCTCTATTCAATGATACAAAGTTTCAATTATAGAAGATAAAAATCCCAACAGAAATGGCTGCCGCCAATGAGTGAGCATGAGGCTTAGCTCCACTCCAGGCTACAAAGTTTCAATTGTAGAAGATATTTAAATCCCAGATCCCAGGGCCTCTGCTTGGGTTGCCATGGGGCATGGCTGTCCTGCAAACTACCACAGGCCCCTCACCCAGACCACTCCATGCCCCAAGGGAATCCCCATCCTGATCCAGGACACCCTTCAGGGCAGACCAGCTGGGCAACACCTGTGCAACAGGCCTCTATCCTATCTAATAAAAGAATAATATGCAGATTGACCATCACTACAACATACAAGATGGCTGCTCCCATGTGGTCAAAAATCCTGGCCCCATGTGCACACAAGATGGCCAGCAGAGGAGGGCAGTTGAGAGGGACCAGGCCTGCAAGGGAGGGCAGTTGGGGGGACCCAGGGCTGCAGGGGAGAGCAGCTAGGGGTGACCAGGACTGCAGGGGAGAGCAGCTGGGGTGACCAGGACTGCAGGGGAGGGCAGTTAGGGATGACCAGGCCTGCAGGGGAAGGCAGTTAGGGGCAAACAGGCTGGCAGGGGAGCAATTAGGCATCAATCAGGCTGGCAGGGGAATAGTTAGGGGGTGATTAGGCTGGCAGGCAGAAGCAGTTATGGGCAATCAAAAAGGCAGGCATGCAAGCAGTTGGGAGCCAGCAGTCCTGGATTGTGAGAGGATGTCCAACTGGGTTTGGGCCTAAACTGGCAGTCAGACATCCCTCGATGGGGTCCTAGATTGTAGAAGGTACAGGGTGGGCTGAGGACCCCTCCCATGCATCAATTTCATGTACTGGGCCTCTAGTCCTATATGATAAAAGGTTAATATGCAAATCAAACTACTGGTCACTATGATGAGCACTGACCACCAGAGTGCAGCTGCTCAACACAGGAGCTGCCCCCTGGTGGTCAGTGTGCTCCCACAGGCGGAATGCTACTCAGCCAGAAGCTGGGCTCATGGCTGGTGAGTGCAGGGTGGTGGCAGGAACCTCTCCCACCCCCATGACAGTTCTAAGGATATCCCACTGTAGGCCATCAGCTGGACATCCCCAGAGGGCTCCCAGACTGTGAGAGGGCACAGGCCAGGCTGAGGGATACCCCTGAGTGCATGAATTCCATGCACCAGGGCTGTAATCCTATAATAAGCCAGATCAAATAGACCAGTTCATATAGGTTTATATAATGGAAAAACGTTTGGTTTCAGGTAAATTAAAGCATATAGTTCTTTATCTCTGAGTATTTAAAGTGGTAACTTATATGGACTTTATTTGGAAAAATTAGCTTATCAATGGTTATGGAATTACTTGAAATTGACATAAAAATAAATAGCAAAAATATTTTATTTCTAAACTTCAACCAAATGAGCTTAATTTGCATGAAACCAAAGTAGAGAAGATTGAGCATTGAATGCAGCAGCTTTGCCTGACATCAAAGACACTCTAGAGATCAAAACAAAATCAAGCTCCGAGGAAGCAATTCTCTTAGTCTCCGTGTTAATATGCATGTTTTTGTTTTCTCTGTTGGTGTGGGTCAGTTCAAGGCAATATCAAAGTCTGTGGAGAACATCGGCATTATAATGATTCTGTCTTAACCTCAGAGGTGAGATGGCAGTTAATGAAAATATGAAAAGGCTGACATCTGAGGAACAGTCTGTGATTGGAATCTCAAAACCCAAAACTGTTCTGAGAATGAAGGACCTTTCTACTCTTTCAGGCCTCCTCTTGCAGACAAGGGCAATTGCTATCACAGGACTGGATTATGTTGTGACATTCCCCCTTTTCTTCTTTGTTTTTTGGGTCTGAAATCAACAGGAAGATCATTGATTGTCCTTGGTAAGCCTGCCTGAACCAAGGGACAATGACTTCTTCCATGTTCTGTCATCTGTTGAGTGGATTTGTCCCAATATTTTTGCTTTGTTTTTCTCAGGGAATAAAAATTCAGAACCAATCAAACTATAAGATCCTGACTGTGTTAAAATCAGGCCAGAGTTGCTTAAGCAATGCTAGTATTTTTATAGATAATTTTTGTGACAAAGATTGAAAGTATAGAAAATAGCACAACAGGATTGAATTTACGTGTGACAAAAGGAAATTGTACAAAGTTTAATCCATTCCCATTACAGTCTCAAGATTGTAATCTCCTTAAATGCTGAGCCTAGGAAAGATTTTTTTCCTACACTATGCATAATCAAGTTGCTTTAGAAGTGGTGCTGTGGGCTGGAGGGAGGCGGCACGAATTATATAACATGCAATTTAAGATAATGGCCTTTGAAAAGGAGAAATTAATATAAGCAGAGGAGGCCAACAAAGCCTCAGTCATCTAGAAGGTAGTTTCAATCACCACTGACATTAAACAATATTACCCCCACTGAGTCTACACTATGTTTATTATCATTTAATTTCTCACCCAAGTCAGCTCATTCTTATCATGATGTCTCAGAGATTGCAAGCTCTGTTGTGAATATACATGGTACAAAAATATATTAATCTAAATGAGTTACAAGATACAGAAATATAGCTCTCTATCTTAACCTTTGTGGCTTTTAATATTCTACTAACAACATTAGCAAAGATGGAAGCTGTAGTGTTTCCATAATTATTAAAGCACAGTCTTTGTTCTTATAAAGATAGAATCCATACTTTCAATTTGAAGTGCTTAATAATAGCAGCTGTCTTGTCTGTGGGGTTTTAGGGTTTCCATAATTATTCATTTTCACTGACTTGATAGTGGGTGTTTCCTTGAAATATTTCAGGCCACATCAGAAGATAGAACTTTAAAATCCTTTTAAGTGTTCTGCTATACATAACAATATTTAATTATGCATTAAAAAAACAAATTTAATTGACTTGGAGGTGCATCGGCCCTAATTAACACTCTGCCTCAATACTAAAAACTGATTGCCACAAATCATCACACACACACACACACACACACACACACACACACACACACAAATGCAGGCATAATTATTGTACCATTATGTCTGAAGGGCTTCTGTCCCTTGGTCCCTAAAACCAACGCTTTGCTTTTTGCTCTCTAGCTCTTTTCATTCTCCTATTCCTGCTCTGGCTTTCTGTCTCTTTATCTATTTTTTAAAACAGTTTATTTTGGAATAATTTTATATTTATAGAAAGGTTGAATAGATTGTATAGGGATTCTGCCTTTTACTCAGGCCTCCTCTTATATTTTACTAAAACTTATTAATGGATAGCTGAAAGATACAGGGAAAACACAGAAATCTCGCCTTAGAATATGCAAATGGCACTTCATCTTTCTGATATGCATCAAGCTAATTACAATAATAAATAAAATATGAATTTTGGGAATAAACTGGATAAATCATTTTTCATTATTAAGTCTGAGTGAACGGGCTGTTTTATAGTGAGAGATTATAATGTACATGTAAAAATGTACTGCTAACATAGCAGTGTGCTTTTTGATGATGGGTGAAAATTATGTTTCTGATGAGAAAGGTAGTTTTATGGGCAAGGCTGTGGAGATGCTAGAAAGGATAATTGAAAGAGAGAGGTCTTTATGATGTAAACAGAGTGCAAATGGTGTGTGTGTGTGTGTGTGTGTGTGTGTGTGTGTGGTGGGAGCAGGGAAACGGTATGTAGGGATGGGTCAGCAGTTATAAGGTGCTCTCAGAACATTTATGCTGGAATTCATATACTCTTTAATGCTCTGTATGTAAAAGCACATGTTCCAGGGATAATGCAGATGCAAGGCCTCATATTGTGCATGACATCCTAAATTTAGTCTACAAAATTCATCCTAACTTGAAAAACAATAAAGTATTATATATTTTATACAGTTATAAAATATTACAAAATTTACTTTTATTATTGAAAATGAATAAAATATAGCTTAATTTTTATAAGTTAATTCCATTACATAACATTTAAAACATCATGATAGCACTGAGAAGTGACCTATCCTAGAGAGTCACTGTGAATAATTTCATGCATTCTATTTTCAATTTACCAGTATTTTCTTCATTTTTCTAAATTGTACCATATAATTATTTTAAAGTTTTTTGTTATTTTTCTTTTAATTCAATTTGATTTTCACATCAAATTGGGGCCCCAGATAGCCCACAGATAATACCATCTATTTCTCTAAACCATATACTAGTAAAAATATTATAGAAAATCTCTCTCACCATGCAAAGACAAACATGTAGATATAACCTCTAGAAAGCATTAATGAGGCATGTCCAAGGATAACAGGTTTCTACTCACTCCCAAATACATGCTTTGCTTTGTACCTCACTGAAGGACAGGTACTGTTTTATAATTTCAATCTAAGAACTCTTCATGCCAAATGTAACTCTCTTCTCATCCATGCCATTTTCACTTACAGCTATTGCTTTTCATTTTTCTTAAGAGCTATAGTCATACTTCTTACAGATTCCAACCTTACTCTATAGGTGCAACACCTCATATTGTGTCTAGTAAAAATATTTATTGATTATATAAATTTATCTTGTGAGGAGGGTATATTAGTCAATGTTCTTCAGAGACACAAAACCAATAGGAGGTAAACAGAGATGGATGGTAGATAAGTAGATAGATGATAGATAGGTGATAGATAGATGGATAGATAGATGATAGATGATAGATAGATAGATAGATGGATAGATAGATAGATAGATGAAAATAGATGAAAGATGTAATAGATATTAGGGGGGAATACAGTATGAGGGATTGGTTCACATGGTTATAGAGGTGGAAAAGTCCCATGATCTGTCCTCTGCAAGCTGTCGGCTAAGGATGGCCAGTGGTGCAGTTCCAGTCCAAGTCCAAAGATTGTGAGCCAGGGGAGTCCAAATCTGGGTCAGAGGAACCAAGAACCAGAAGTGCTGAAGTTCAAGGGCAAGAGAAGATTCCTGGCTCAAGTAAAGAGAACACATTCACCGTTCCTCAACTTGTGTATGTTTTTCAGGCCCTCAGCACATTAAATGATGGCCAGCCACCTTGATCAGGGTGATCTTCTTTACTCAGTCTACCAGCTCACATGCTAATCTATTGTGTGAACTCCATCACAGTCTTGTTCAGAAATAGTGTTTTACTAGCCTCTGGGTATCTTTTAGCCCAATCAAGGTGATACATAAAATTAACCAGCACAGAGGTTCAGCATTAAAACTTGTCCAGAGAAACTGAAGCACTGTCACAGACTGTTCAAGGTTGCTGGAGTTAATAAACTAGCCCAAGAACAAAGATGAGTCAGGATGTGACCCGTGATCCCACTCTGTAGTCAGGCCACTAACACACATTCATTAGTTCAGTAACATTTGTTCATCTACTTATGCTACAAGCTTCTTGGATCTATGTCTTCAGAGAGTCACCTAGGATATAACAAAACTATTTTTCTGGGTTTTAAGAACCAGCCTCAAGTCTAGTAGATGGTTGGAAGGAAGCCTTACAGTGGACATCTCAGTAGTTTGATAGTAACTATAGTGCATATAGTGAAATAAACATCGTGTGTCCTTTTTAGGGAGAAAAGAGCATATCGTGGAATAACACCCACTAGAACGGAGTGTGTAGCTCCGAAAGTCTGGAGATCTCTTGCTTTAGCTGGTAAACTATACTATGACTTCACTATAGGAATAGATTAAAATTAAATTAAACTAAATGTGATAAAGTAAAACAAAAAGATGAAAGTAAATAAATTAATGCAATTCATATATCCTAATGTAACGTAGGTAAAAAACACAATAATTTACTGAGAATCTGTGACTCTCTTAGTCTAAAAGCCCAGGAACATTTCTTTAAATTAGTGCTTCAAGATATTCACTTAAATTTACAAAATATCTGTTTAGTACTTCTGATGTGCCAAGAACTATATGATATGCTACAGTTAAAATATGTAAAAGATAACAGGTTTGTGGGGCTTTTCAGCCCATAAGGAAGCAAGATCATCAAACATCTTATATAATAAAAGAGTAATATGCAAATTGACCATCACTCCAACACACAAGATGATCACATGGTCAAAGATGGTTGACCATATGGTCAAACATGGTTTCCCCCATGTGGATATAGATGGCTGCTACAAGATGGCTGCTACAACTGTTTTCCCCTGATAGCAATCAGGCTATCAGGGGAAAACAGTTGGGAGGGACCAAGCCTGAAACCCCTTAGGGTTGACTGGGCTGACAGGGGAGCGCAGTTGGAGGTGACCAGACCTGCAGGGGAGGACAGTTGAGGGGGACCCAGGCTTGCAGAAGAGGGAAGTTTGGGAGGCCAGGCCTATAGGAGAGGACAGTCAGGGGTGACCAGACCTGCAGGGGAGAGCAGTTGGTGGCAACCAGGAAGGCAGGGGAGAGCAGTTGGGATGATCAGATCAGTTAGGGGCAATTGAGCCAGTAGGGGAGCAGTTAGGCATCAATCAGGCTGGCAGGGAGTGGTTAGGGGCAATCAGGCAGGCAGGCAGGCAAGTGGTTGGGAGCCAGCAGTCCTGGTTGTTAGAGGGTTGTCCAACTGCCCATTTAGGCCCAGTGCGATTGGACCTAAACGGGCAGTCAGACATCCCTTGAGGGGTCTCTGATTGAAGAGGGGGCAGGCTGGGCTGAGGGACAGAAACAGTCCCCATACCCCTCAACCCCATCCATGAATTTTGTGCACTGGGCCTCTAGTACAATTATAAAGACAGGTCAATGTTGCTATGACAGATTAAGTGGAGAAATATCATAGTTGTGTGTAATTGGGGTACTACAGTAAACTTCCCAAGCAAAGTGAGAGGTAAGCTGTGACCTAGAGTATTGGTAACTTATAACGTATTAAAGCTGGAATAGCAGTATGAGAGAGGGAAGAACAAAAAAAACTATGTAAAAAGAATAGCATCTGTAAAAGCTGTGGAGATTGAGAGATATGACTTTGGCCTATATTTTCAGATACATGATAGTCAGAGATGAGCCTAGACAGAAAATTGGACCTTATTTTCCATGTAATCTGTGAGAATTAATAGATGTTATAAAATATTCAAATAAATTTAGAAAATGTGGGTCATCCTATAGGACTTCTCGGAGCCTTTCCTATGATAATATGCACCATGAACCTCCAATGTTTAGAGTTCTTGAATTAAATTGCTGTCTTACTATTATTGTATGTATTAGCTGCCACAAAGAAGTTGGAGCTGTCACCACTTTCCTTTTTCTCTTTAAGGAGAAAAAAATGTAAGGGAAGGAGACTACATTGGATTTAGGTAGCAGTATATGATTTCTTAGACTATGTTCACTTAGTTCCACAAGTGGCAAATCCAAAAGATATGGGCAGGCATCAGGCTCATAGCAATCAAGACTCACAACAGAGTACCTATTTATTGTGTATCTTGCCCAATGTGGCACTGTGACTACTTTCCAAAACCACCTTTTTGTTCTCCCCAGTAAGTTATTGGTATCCATGTTCACCTCCATGCAAAGTTCACGATAGACTGGAACCATAATGATTTTTACTACATTCCTAAAGGAATGTTTTCCTATATTGGGTGCACATTTTAAAGTCTTTAATGTATTCTAATACTCCAGAAGCTTTTTTTAAATTTGGCAGCCAAACACATCCCACTGTAAAATGAATGAATGAATAAGTAAATATATAAATAAATAAGAATACAGGCAGCACACTCCAAGAGCCATGCATCTTCTTGACAAAAAAATCAATTTACAGTAGGTCTGGAAATTTTTGTTTACCTTCCAGATCATTCCAGTTTCTGTTGTAATCAGGAGGCTGAAAAGAGAGCTGTCCTACTTTCTCATCTCATAAAACCCTTATAGGTCATGACAAGCTATTTGCAATTATTTTCATTCAAATCCTAATTCTGCCCCATGCAGTTGACAGGATGCAGACAGCTAAGTGATGGGAATGGTACAAATACATTCTGTATATGATAATTATTATTGATCTGCAAAGTGCATTCTATTTAGATTATTATGAAAGCCCATAATAGTCACACTGAAAAGAATGTGGACAAGAACATCTTCCTAGCATGTGTCAGAGTTTAAATGTCATTGCTAAAAGAGTAAGACTTCCCTTTGTTTCAATTTATTTTAACACATGGATGCTTAAAAGTTAGTGGTTTCTGTTTTTATACCCAAATACAGATTCAAGAAGCTCCTTTAAAATTATTTATTACCACTTCAGCTACTAAACCACTACCTCATTATTGGTGTTTAAAATTGTATAGTGACTTTAAAATGTTTTTTTTGTTGTTGTTGTTGTTTTAAGTTTAAATTAGTAAAATGTCCACGACAGTGAGAATCCCTTCAATAAGACTTACGTTAGTAAGACAGAATATAAAATATTGAAGCCTGAGTTTTAGAGTGTTAAAAATGTATTTAGAAAATTGAATACATAGCTGAAAAGGTCTCTAAGAGCATGTGGTTGGTGGTTATATACTTATAAAAGACTTATAGATTTAACCCAAATAACTGTTAATTCTTCCAGGGTTGAGGTTAGTGTTTTGTATGTCATATAACACTGTGAATTAGGAAAATATCTGATATGTCTGCAACATATCCAAAGAAAAGAGAGAAGAAAGGTATTTATTTATTTATTTATTTATTTATTTTATGTTTGTGTGTAATCACTGCTGCCCAAGAGTAGAATAGAAATTAGGTTAAAAATTGTCTTAAATACAAAACAATAATTAAACTGCCTGTTAAATATCAGTCAAAAAATTGATTGAAAAAATACATATAGAAGAGATCTAAGATAGTGACACTCACTCCTTCTGGGATCAAATAGGAATGAGAACTAAAATATAGAGCATGCAACCTTAATAACCAACTGAAGACTGGCTGAAGAGAAATCTTTTCACCAAGGATTTACAGATTCACATTTAGATAGGTAAAAATGGCAAAGATTTAAAAAGGGCTGACTCTGATTCTATGGGCAGTGTTTAAAATTCCTATGGAAAATCTCAGCTGTAGGGATTCCCCCTGAGAAGCATGGCTCTCAGCCCCAAGCTGGATTCCCCAGGGCAGATCACCAGAGCTGGGGAAAGGTTTCCACCTAACATATAGCTGTGAAAATCAGCAAGGATCTGTCTGCTAGGAAGAGAGGGTAGTCCACTAGAGATACAGGTGTCTTCTTAAAAGTCCATGCACAAGATTTTGTTTGCAGTCACTTACCCTGGACTCCAGAGGAGGGAAGACGGAACAGACTGTAGTCTCATGAAGAGAGACTGAAGTTTGTGGCTCTGGAAGGAGAGGTAAAGGGATAGCCCCCAGGATCCCTGTGCTGAGTTACTCTCCAATACCATAGACACCATCTTATTTGAGTAAAGCACTCTCCTCCATATGTCATCAGCCTAAAGGAAACTGATAACCCACTCCCTGGACTTCTTTGCCCCAACCTGTGGAGCTTGCACCCTGCTGAGGAGTCAGTTGCCTTGGCCAGAGTGTAAAGGTCTGGGCGCTGTCAGGGATGACAGCAACTGAGTCCTGTGGCTTTGAAACAGGAGCTATTACCCCCACGTTCCTGTGAACCTAACTAGTGTTTTCTCCTCCTTGTAGATCCTCTAGCCCCACTCTGTGGGCTCCCAGAGGCTCCCAACTCCTAGTGACCCACCCCAGAGCCACACAAATCAGTCTATCCTGGATTCTGCCCAGACCTCACCGGAGATCCACTAGCCCCACCCCCCTTACTCTAGACAGCCCTACCCTGCTGAGATCAGGCTCCTGGAAGAATCTGCAAAAGACTGAGATGTGTGGCTCTAGGATGGTAGCATTTTACCTTGCACACCTGACTGGTGCAGAGCTATCTCTTCACACGGCCAAATCTTGGTCTGCTTGGGCCTGATAAACATATCTATGAGACTCTTGCCCCACCATAAAGGTCTGCAAGCAACAGGTGGGTGTAGGCTAGACTTAGTATACCATGAGACTTTTGCTTAGTGGCCTTAGATCAAACATGGGCAGAGTTTTAATCTGTATCAATCTGTTGCACTTCAATCACCCCTACCTGGTAATTCACTGAGAAACTACCTCATGCAACTCAAGTACTGCCAGAGACTGTTTCAGTGGCTGAGCCTAATAGGCAGCTGGCAAGCAGAGGCAGGTGAAGGTGGATTTCAGGTATCTTGGGACTTTAGATGACCTGCTCCTTGACCAAGTGTTGGTAAAAGCCTAATCAGTCAGTGAATTCTGGATTCTGGTCACTCTAAGCATGGCAATCCTAATCAGGGTGTTCAAGGCTAAGTTGCCATACACAGTGTAAGGACACAGCAGTTTCACTTCATGCACTGCACAAGTGTGCCTTTCTATAACCCAAAAGATTGACATCACTATTAGGCATAAAGCCTCTTTTGTCTAAGTGGATATAAAGCATGTTCTGGACTAGCCAATAAGCTTCTATTATGTGAGGCTGCTTAGGCTCACTGGCTCCTATATAGCGCCTATGTTGGAGGCTGCATTGTGGGGAAGATGTGTTACTGACCAGCCAGTGATGGCTGTTTTTGCTAGGACAGCTCTTGTGTTTGCTACTATATTAGCAAGGACTAATTTACTGGAATGCTTTGTCCAATGGCTCCTTAGTAGCAATGACTACTTGAGCTGCAATAACAGCTCTCTTATATACCCATGGCTTCTTATGTATTCTCCATCTTCTAATACACAGAATCCAAGGAGGTCAAGCCCTTGGCAGAAGAACCCAACAGTTGGCATAGCAGAGTAGAATTCCAGGAGTGCGTACTCTATAATTACTACAGTGAGCAGAGTCAAGGAGAAACATACTCCCTAGCAGCCAGCCTTGGTGTACAGCTTGGGCCTTCACTCAAACAACCAGATCCATCCAATGCAGCCACAAACTGTGGATCACATTGTAGCTATAAACAGGTCACCCAGGGCCAGTTACAGGCAGCATCTGACATTGGTCTGCACCAGAGTCTCATCCAAGATGCTCAGAGCAGACACACTCAGTGGTCAGCTTCAGAGAACATCAGTCCATGATCCAATTAGTTTCACAAGGGGCATATCCAAAAGGAGATCTGGGCAGAACCAGAACCTGCTTAGGTGAGTTCTGTTTTGTGTGCTCAACATCTGCACAGCAGCTTGTGCACTGTGGTCAAAACTGAACCTCACAGACAACCAGCCTGTGTCAACACCATGCACAAACGGGCCAATAACAATCAACACTCAATTACAATAGTAGGGCCCACATAACCCACACAAAGGACATTGCTGGAGAACCCAGCTCAGCTGTTCAAAGAGATGGTGCCACTGGGTCCCGTAGGACACATACTACAGAAGGTCACACTACCAAGACTGGAAATCATAGTAGATCTACATAATGCATAGAAACAAACAAAAAGTTGAAGCTGAAATAGGGAGACACATGAAAGAACAGAAGAAATCTCCAAAAAAAAGAGAGAACTAAATCAAATGGAGGCAAGTAATTTATCGGATATAGAATTTAAAAAAAAATGGTTATAAGGAGAACCATTTAGTTAGAACTATAGCATCATGAAGCCTCTGGGTCGCTGGCACCAGGGATCTGTCTCTCACTCAATGGTGTGTACTTGGAACTCTCTGGAGAAGAAACCTGGGTCTCTCGAGATATGTGATCGGTACCGGGACCCACCAGCAGGCGAGGGAACCCCAAGGCAGGTGCTGCATGTGGAGGCCACGGGGCATAGACTACAAAGGAGACAGACCTGAACCTCATAACACCCTGTTTGGCCCTGGAGGATGGCTGGTGAGTCAGAGACAGATAAGGTTCCTCAGGGAAGGAACAAACTAAGACACGCACAGTTGCAGAGGGGCCAACAGGAGAGAACTAAAAGGCCAACAGAGGTGGGGCAAAGACTCTCACCCAAAACCTTGCAGGGCCTTGAACTCTCACCCCTCCTGCGGGAGGTCTCCTACCCCCACTGCTGCTTTGCCTCCCATGCATAACTCAGACCGGGACCCAGGGGGCAGACAGAGGCTTGGCCAGCAACAGCTGCTCTATATCTAAATTCAGTCTTTTACCAGGAATGCTCAGGACCTACTCAAAAATGCAAATATTCATTTCCACTAAAATTTACAAGGTAAACTAAGACTTCTGCTTGAGTATTAAAATTAACAGTAAAATAGTAATCAAGTTTTCAGATTAATTTAAATTGGCCAAGTGAAATAAGTGAATACTCAAGAAAATTTAAGTTTATTGGACAAAAAGCTTTTCCTAAAACTTTAACTAAAATATCTATTAGTAGTTCATCTCACTTTAAAATTGCCTAACATCCAAAGAAACTAAAGCAGTCATATTTGTGTCAAAAATTAAAATTTAAAATTACCAAGACTGCAAGATAAAATTTCCAAAAGCCCCCATTAATCAAAAAGGGGGGAGGGATAGTGGGGTAATATCATGTAAGAAAAAATATCCTGTAAGTAAAATACATCTAGAAAATTCTTACTCCAGAAAAGTAACTTCCATTTGTAAAGCCAACAGCAGGACACCCATGAAAAAACACACATGCTGTCAAAATAAGCTGAAGGAAAATCATTTAGGCAAAAATAAAAAGAATCCCAAGTCTAATTTGCAGAGAGGATCCCTTTGTTAACTTTTGGTCGAGAATGTGTTTGTGTGTTTTCAGAGAACAACTCCAAGACCATGTGGGTTCCTGCAACAGTGAGGAACTGAAGGGTCTGTTCCAGTTCACGAGGATGGTCCAGAGATGGGGGACACTGTGGACACATTGCCATGCTAGCATTTGGCAGCTGTGCATGGCTACAGGTGGCCCAGGACCAAACCAGAGAGGATGGAACTTGCATTGCCACCATGTGTCCACCATCTGGATACCACTGCTGACATGTACACATAAAGAACTATTTGACATTGAAACTGGAACTCAGAACAGTTGGACATTGAAACTGAGATTCAAACATTTTTTGTTCTTATACATTTATTTCTAGTATGCAGAGATAAGATATTTTTTGAAGAAAATAAACATGGGAGAGTGATTGATATAGAGGCAGGGAGGCATTGAACAGGCTGTCAAGCTTCAGGGGAAAGGCCGGGGTGGATGGGAGGCGGATGCTGGGGGAGATCAACCAAAGGACTTGTATGCATGCATATGAGCATAACCAATGAATGAAAGACACTGGGGCAGGGAGGGGGGCAGGTGGGAACATGTGCTGGGGGGTAGGGGAGGCTGGGGGGAGCATAATGGGGGGAAAAAGGAAAACATACGTACTGCTATTAAATATAAGTTATTCTGCAAAAAATAATAATAAAAAATAATTAAAAAAGGAAAAGGACATAGAAACCATAAAGAAAACAAGATAGAAATGAAGAATGCAATACCTAAAATAAAAAATAAGCTAGGAGAAGTAAACAACAGGTTAATAAAGAAGAGGATCAAATCATCAATTTGGAAGACAAGACAGAAAAAAACACCCAATAAGAGCAACACCAGCAACAACCAAAAAGGATTAAAAAAAAATAAGGATAGTTCAAGTGATCTTTGGGATGACATGAAGCATAATAACATCTATATCATAGGACATGAGAAAGAGAACAAGTAATAGAGAACTTATTTGAAAGTGTAGTGATTGAAGACTTCCCTAACCTGGTGAAGGAAAGACACACAAGTCCAAGAAGTGCAGAGTCCCAAACAAGATGGACCTAAAGAAGCCTACAGCAAGACACATCATAATTAAAATGGCAAAGGTGAAAGGGAAAGAGAGAATCTTAAAAGCAGTAAAATAAATACAGTTACCTACAAAGGAGCTCTCATAAGATTTTCAGCTGATTTCTCAACAGAAATATGACAGGCTAGAAGGAATTGGCATGAAATATTCAAAGTAATGAAAACCAAGGACTTATAACCAAGACTATTTTATCCAGTAAGGCTATCATTTATAATGGAAGAAAAAACAAAGTTTCCCAGAGAGAAAAAAGGTAAAGAAATTTGTTACCAACAAAACCAGTATTACAAGAAATGCTAAAGTGTCTGCTTTAATAATAATAATAAGAAAAAACAAAAACAGAGGCACATAATTAAAAGAATAAAATGGCAATAAATACATAACTATCAATAATAATTTCAGCTGAGACCAGTTTGGCTCAGTGGATAGAGCGTCGGACTGTGGACTGAAGGGTCCCGGGTTCGATTCTGGTAGAGGGCATGTACCTTGGCTGTGGGCACATCCCCAGTAGGGGGCGTGCAAGAGGCAGCTGATCGATGTTTCTGACTTTCTATCCATCTCCCTTCCACTCTGTTAAAAATCAATAAAATATATTAATAATAATAATAATAATAATAATAATTCAATATAAATTACTTAAATTTAAGCTTCAATGAAAATACAGGGCAGCAGAATGGATAAGAAATCAAGGCCCCTATGTATATCCTATCTAATTAAAGGGTAATATGCTACACCCACAAGCCAAGCCCACCCTCCAGGCCCACCCACCAATCAGAAGCAAATATGCAAATAAACCCAACAAAGAGGGCTGCCAACCACAGAGAGCTGGAGGGAGGCTTGGGTTTCCCTGGCAATGGAGGAAGCTAAGCTTCCACCTACTCTGGTCAGCTCAGGCCTCCACTCAATGCTACAAAATTTCAATTATAGAAAATAATGATGGCAGCCACAAAACTGGAGAAAGCCAGAGGCTTGAGTTGCACAAGAGATGGAGGAAGCCAAGCTTTCCACCTGCCCTGGCCAGCCCAGGCCTCCACCTAAGGCTACAAAGTTTCAATGATAGAAGGTAAATAAAACCCAACAGAAATGGCTGCTGCCACAGAGCAAGCAGAAGGCTTGGCTCTGTTCCAGGCTACAAACTTTCAATTGTAGAACATAAATTAATCCCAGATCCCATATCCCAGGGCCTCCACTTGGGTTGCTGGGGGTATGGCCAGCCTGCAAAACACCACAGGCCCCTCATCCAGGCTGCTCCTTGTCCCAAGGGAACCCCCACCCTGACCTAGGACAATATTCAGGGTAAACCAGCTGGCTCCCACTCATGCATCAGGCCTCTATCCTACCTAATAAAAGAGTAATATGCAAACTGAACATCATTCCAACACACAAGATCGCTGATGCCATGAGGTCAAAGATCCTTCCTCCTTGTGAATACAAGATGGCCACCACAAGATAGCCAGCAGGGGAGAGCAGTTGGGAGGGACCAGGCCTGCAAAGGAGGGAAGTTTGGTTGATCATGCCATCATGGGAGGGCAGTTAGGGGTGACTAGACTGGCAGAGGAGGGAAGTTGGGAGTGACCAGGCCTGCAGGGAAGGGCAGTTGGGGGGCACCAAGGCCTGCAGTGGAGGGCAATTAGGGGCAAACAGGCTGGCAGGGGAGTGGCTAGGGGGTGATCAGGCTGGCAGGCAGAAGCAGTTAGGTGCAATCAGGAAGGCAGGCAGGAGAGCAGTTGGGAGCAAACAGTCCAGGATTATGAGAGGGATGTCCCTGACTGCCCATTTAAGCTTTATCCTCCTGAGATAGGGCCTAAACGGGCAGCCAGACATCCCTCAAAGGGTCCCAGATTAGAGAGGGTGTAGGCTTGGCTGAGGGACATTCCCCCTCCCTGTGCATGAATTTTGTTCACCGGGCCACTAGTGCTATTTATAATAGGCACTAGTGGCTTGGTGCACAAAATTTGTGCATGAGGGGGGAGTGTAGAGGATGTGTCCCTTAGCCTAGCCTACATCCTCTCTAATCTGGGACCCCTGTAGGATTGGGCCTAAACTGGCAGTCAGACAACCCCCTCACAATCCGGGACTAGTGGCTCCTAACTGCTCACCTGCCTGCCTGCTTGATCTTCCCTAATTACTCTGCCTGCTGGCCTGCTTGCCCCTAACTGCACCCCCCTGCCAGCCTGATCACCCCCAACTGCTCTCCCCTCCTGGCCCGATCACCCAAAACTGCCTCTGCCTCAGCCCTGTCACCATGGCTTTGTCTGGAAGGACATCTGGATTGTCTCATGGTCTAATTAGCATATTATCCTTTTATTAATATAGATACTTCAGAGCAAAAGATAAAGACACTAAAAAATAAAGGGAAGAAAAAAATATTTTAGGTAAATGGAAAGAGAAAAAAGCTGGGGTAGCAATTTTTATGTCTGACAAAATAAACTTAAAAACAAAGGTTATAGCCCAGCCAGTGTGACTCAGTGATTGAGCATCAACCTATAAACCCGGAGGTCATGGTTCAATTCCCATTTAGGGCATATGCCTGAGTTGCATGCTCAATCCCCAGTAGAGGGCATGCAGGAGGCAGGCAATCAATGATTCTCTCTCATCATTGATGTCATTGATGTTTCTCTCTCTCTTTCCCTTCCTCTCTGAAATCAATATATGTATATCCCCACAAAGGTTATAGTAAGAGAAAAAAGATGACATAATTATAAAGAGAACAATCCACCAAGCAAATATAAGCCTTGTAAGTATTCATTCACCAACTTAGTAACAAGGCTGTGGAGAAAAAAAAGAAATCTTATTTCTTCATTTATATCCTTACAACCTTTCAATATACTTATGCAAACATACATTTACAAGCAAGCACTAGCACTTATATTTTAATCCACATATTGTAAATACATATTGATCACATCAAGTAAAAAGAAAAATAGAAGAGAGTATTTCTTCACTTTTCTTCTTAACACCAAACAAAGTGTCTAGAACAATATAGATGTTAAATTGATCACCAGATGAACAAAAGACTCTAAAGTTAACAATATATCTTAGATAGTTCTCCATGTGAGCTTTGTTAGTTTCAATGGCAGTGGAGTATTCCACAATACAAATGTGCTATTGTAGTTCAAAATATTTTCTATTGATGGATACTTAAGTTCTTTCTATTATAAATAATTGAGAAATAAACATTCTTATACATCAAATTTGTTCACTGGGGTAAATATTTATTTAGGACAGATTCCTGGAAATGGAATGTTTAGCTCATAATCATTAATGTTTAAAATTCTGGTAGACACAAGTAAAATGGTTCTTCACCTTTTGAGGAGAAATCACAGAAATAATTAAAGTCAATATACACCCTCCCAGTAAATTAGATAAAAGTCCTAAATGTTTCAGAGGTGTCTAGGCATAACTCCTATATTAACAACCCCTGCTATTAAGTGTTATATTAACTACTGAGGTTGATTTTTGTCATAAATAAGCTAGACTTTCAGTTGCAATATGATTTGCCAGCTTTCCTTCAGAACACAGATGGTCTTGAAAGGAGAATTACATGTAATTTGTGTCATGGAAACTTTAAGTTCATTTTACCCAATGTCAAAGAGAAATAGTTTGCTGCCAATGCTGTAGTATGGCCATAAGAACTCCTACACTAAGTTACATTAAAATCCCAAGTTAAGCCAAAATTATACTCTAGTGATATTATCAACTTTTTAAAGAAAAGGAAGACATAGATGTTTCCAGTTAGATTGCATCAGATTGGATTAAGTAAGAACTTTAATTTTGCCCAGTCCAAACATGAATGCTGCACTGAATCATAAATGAGAATTCCAAGTGAATTCACTTATTAATAGGTAGGAGAACTGTTGGTCAATAGGCCCACAGAACCTGATCTCCCAGTGACCAATGGGGGAATGTAGACCAGCCCACCAAGGGCATTTGGCTCAAATCAATTACTGTTTTATAATTCTGAGTCAAAATAAAAACTTGTCAGGTGCCAGATAGTCATAATTTACTCTTTCCACATACACACCCCAATTCTGTTCTCTAAGTTAGGTCATTTTTCTTAAAGCAACAAATAAAAATTAGTTTAATTAGTCCTTTCCTAATTCCAGATAAAACAAACCTGAGTTAGAATAAGGGATGTATGTTTCAGCTGCCTCAGGAGGAAAGATGCTATTCATTAAAGGACTGTGACTGTAACATTTAAAAAAAAGTGCTTTTAGTTTACTCAGTTATGAATGACAGAAGCTTTTTCTCATTTGCTTCTGAAAGAGGAACATTTGGATATTGCAGAGAGCAGACTTTGACTTCTTTACAGAGCTGAGTCTCTTGGCTGGGCTCATTTGCTGGCTCCTGTGTTTTCATAGCACAGAGTTGCAAAGACAGTGTGAAGCCAACACACTTAAAATTCTTGGTCTATCAAAACAAATCTGCCATTTCCTGCTAGTCTTTCAGTGAGGATCATGACAATTCTAACTATGAACCTTATTAGAGAATAAACCTACACCTGTCCTTAGATTGTTAAGGCTATCAATGTTAGCTAAAAGCTAACATTCTTCTATTTTGTAGTAAATGGTATTGTCTAGAAACTTGTAATCAATAATTAATATTATGAAATAAAAATGTTACCACATTTGTATCTTATGCTAAAAAGAAAACTTAAGTTCTCTCTCTACTGTCCCTTAAGAAATCAAATTGAAATTCAAATCAGGAGGAAATAGATCATTACCAATAAAGTTTTTAAACTGGGCCCTTGTTATGCAAAAAATGTCCTTTGCAAAAATAGTGTCAACATCATTTGGGGACTGATTATAACTGCAGAATCTTGAGCCCTATCTGAGATCTACTCATTCTTGATAGACATTTTGAGAATAATCCCAGGTAATGTGCAGATAATTTAAGTTGAAGAAACACTGACCTAGGCTGCCATTATGAAGCTACCTAGAGATGCAAAATGTATCATTCTTTAAAAATTCACCATTGTGTGACTAATGTCAGCTACCATGGGTATTAATGGTCCTCAAGATTACAACACTCCACATTAATTCTCTGAACAGGACAGGTATGGAAGAAATGTCCCTGAGGAAATCTAATCAAATGTCAAATACACAACCAAGTTCTTTTATTTATTTTATTTTTTAACATATTTTAAAAATCTTTATTGTTCAATTATTACACATTTTCCCTTTTCCCCCCAATGACTCCTTCTAGCCGACCCCCACCCTCTGCCTGTGCCTATAGGTTTTGCATATATGCATACAAGTTTTTTGAACAATTAAGTTGTTCATAGCTGTGCTAAGATATGAGTGCAGTAGACATTGATGCATAATGACCAAAAGAGGTCATTATCTCTCATTGATGTTTTTCAACTAAAACCAGAAGTTTTCATTAAAAAAATTAAAAAATTAAGAGCTCAAAATAATAAAAAACAAATTCACTTTATACATTTATATTACTAATTTAATTTCCTTTTAATTAATATTTAATAACTTTTATAAAATTAGTCCCAAAATAATAATACTAATTTTGTTACTGTCTTTCTTTCTAAATAGAGGATCTGAAAAGCAATATTAAAAGTTTATTCACATATTCAATAAATATCATTCAATGTCAGTTAACTATTTTAGGTATTTGAGATAAAATTAGAGGAAAATATATTCTATCTTTGTAGAGCTTACATTCTTGTGTGCAAATATGGGCAATAAATATATTAAAAAGGTAAATTGTATAGTAAGTTGGAAGTGATAAATGTCATAAAAAGCAGGGTTAGGAGCGAGTAGGGAGTTGCAATCTTAAATAGGACTAACAATTGTGAAGGTAACATTTGAGTAACACTTGAAGGAAGTGAGAAAAGTAGAAGAAAGTAAAGAAAGGCCCAATTGTTTTGGCCAGTGGATGATAAATGTAAACTGCTTCCTTGTATTTACTATTTTTCTACACTTAAGATCGAGCAGGAAAGGCAAGTTTTCTTTTTCTCACTTGTAATATGATTCACGAGCCTCTGTGATAACAATGGTAGAGAAAGTAACTCTATAATTTTATCTATCACTAGAGGCCCAATGCACAAAGATTCATGCAAGAATGGGCCTTCCTTCCCCTGGCTCCTGGCACTGCCTTTGCTCCAGCCTGGAGCCAGCTTTCTACCTTCCAACACTGCCCAGAGACCCAGAGCAGCTAGGGTGGTGTGGAATGCCTGCATTGTTGCCATGGTGACTACACAAGCATCCTACCCCAAGTGGCTCAGTGCCTGTGTATGGAAATTAACCCATCTTCTTTGTTGGGTTAATTTACATACTCATTCCTGATTAGCTGCTGGGTGTCATGAAGGTATGGTCAATTTGCATATTTCTTTTTTATTAGTGTAGATTATTTCTGGTGAATCATTTATTCAGCAGGGAGTAAACTCAAATTTTATTTTTTTAAAAAATATATTTTATTGATTTTTTTACAGAGAGGAAGGGAGAGGGATAGAAATCAGGAACACTGATGAGAGAGAAACATCGATTAGCTGCCTCCTGCATACCCCCTACTGGGGATGTGCCCACAGCCAAGGTACATGCCCTTTACCAGAATTGAACCCAGGACCTTTCAGTCCGCAGGTCGATGCTCTATCCACTGAGCCAAACCAGTTTTGGCTCAGATTTAATTTTACAGTTGAATCTAATGCACAAAACTGAGATTCTTATTTTAAATGTAATTACATCAAGAAATTAAAAACATGACAATGACTTCATTATGTGCTTATAATATATAAAGCTTTTCTAATCTAGGAAAGAGATAAGAAAACACAGGGTGTAATGAGTCAACCTCGAGGTCAAAGAACTGTGCTCATGAATCAGGCAAGAATTAAAGCCAAAGTCACAAGTTTTTACTAAACCACCCCTCAATTTGTGCTTAATAGATTGTATTAGACACCTGTAACCTCTAATTTTAATGCAACTTTACTTATAGAATGGACTGCACAAATTTCTTACTACAGACTTCATACAGTATCAAGAAATACAGAAAGATACCTCACACAGCTAAATTACCATTTTATGGCAACTCAATATTTAAACCAAAATAAAACTTTAATATACTAAAATAATTATATTTACAATAAATTTTATCCATCTTTTATGTACAACCACTATCATATTCTATAGATATAATTGTTTTCATTGGTTTAATTCTTCCTCTGAGTTAGTGACAGTACTCTGTATATAATTGCATTTCATCTCCATCTTAGAGATGAAAACTGAGGCCTGGAGGAGTTAAGTATGATCTGTGTCCTTAAGTTCCACAAAGAATGATGTCTTAACCACTTGTTCAGAGCCTTATTTTAAGAAAATTTTTCTGAGGAATTTCTATCTTTTTTAAGGAACTACTTAAGGTACTCAGTGCAAGGAAGATAAGAAGTAGTAGCCCATCAGAACGTGATAAATCCAAGGGGTGGGTTAGAAGTGACTATCTTGGACCAGGAGAGCTGAGAAGCCAGGCCAATATTAATACTGACTCTAGAAAGAGGCTTCAGAAAACAACCACATTGCATATTAATACAGATTTGCCATTTCTGCTTGCCAACCCCCATCAAAGAAGCTGAACTTTCTATGTGACATGTATACTAATAAAAGGGTAATATGCTGATAAATTGAGACATCTTATAGACATCTTCTAGATGTTCTTCTGGACAAAGACACAGTGGTTGGGGCCCAAGCAGAGGTGGTTAGGGGTGACCAGACTGGCAGGGGAGAGGCAGGTAGGCAGACAGGTGAGGAGTTAAGAGCCAGCAGTCCCAGATTGTGAGAGGGATGTCTGACTGATGGTCTAGGCCCAATCCCAGCAGTCAGACATCCCCCAAGGGGTCCCAAGTCTCAGATTGGAAAGAGTGCAGGCTGGGCTGTGGGCCCATCTCCATCCCATGCACAAATTTTGTGCACTGGGCCTTTAGTATCTATATAAATCCATTCTTGCTGCAAGGTGGGAGAAAAATCTTTCTCTCTTAGGGTCTAAAATGAATATATTTTTTAAAATATGTATTTTATTGAATTTTATTAGAGAGGAACGGGGGGGAGGGAATAGAGTTAGAAACATCGATGAGAGAGAAATATTTATCAACTGCCTTCTGCACACCCCCTACTGGGGATGTGCCCTTAACCAAGGTACATGCCCTTGACTGGAATTGAGCCTGGGACCCTTCAGTCCACAGGCCAATGCCCTATCCACTGAGCCAAACTGGTTAGGGCTGAAATGAATCTTAATGCCCCTGACAATCATAAGCAGCTGGCAAACTGAGATGAAAAGGCAGACTAAGAAACCAAACTACAGTGTGTAGCTATAAGTACAATAAGCTATTAATAATAGAGAACCTGAATCATTAAGAATACATTTAAGGAACCAGAGATGTGTGTGGCATAAGAGAAAGCTTTCCATTTAAAATTGTTAAACTGAAAGTCTAGGCACTTGATCTGACAAATTTTCCGAGTCTTCTCGGAGAATGCATTTTATGTGGAATTCTCATTTCCTGATAACCCTGCATAGATCAGGCATAGCTGTGATAATGTATGTCTCTGCACATTATAATGAAGCTGCCATGGTAACTCTAAAAGTCACTTTAAAATTGTGCAATTTTAAAAGTTCATTTCCTACAAAAAGATTAGCACAGCTGTAACACTCATGATAATCTAATGAGACTTGAAAAGAACACTCTCTCTGATAAAAAAAAAAAAAAAAACTATATATAGACTGCTCAGATTTCACAATTGCACAGTCCTTCTGAGAATGACGTCATCTATCCATAACTTCCCTAACCGATGAAGCAAGGGGGACATTAGGTCAGAAACTTAACTAAATTTTTATATGTACAACCCAGGAGTAGAACTCATTCAGCTCCTACTTAGCTCAGGATGCTTGCTAAGTAAATCACAGAAGCACTGTATAGACAATTTTATGTACTTGCCATTTTCTTAATTTAAGGATCAAGGTATAATAAATGTTCCTAGTGTTAGTTATTTAGGAAAAGTTGACGTCACTTTTTATGACTGGTCACAGAAATTCAGATGGAAAAGGAAACAAAGGTGACACGTGGGATTTGGGTATATTTCTCAAGTAAAACCCGCCATTCTGAGCCTCATCCACCTCTAGCTTTTTGAGAGGAAAAGGGCATAAATCAATGCCCAAGGTCTCTGCACCTTGTTACGCCCAAGGTCTTTGTACCTTTTTTGCCTAAAAGAAATTGTAACTTTTTAAAGTTAATTGTTTTTTTGGAGACATGCTGAAGAAGCCCTCGGTATCGCAAGGCCCTCGTGAGCCCCAGAAGAAGCATCTGCTCCTGGAGGTATAGTCTGATGACTTCTTGAAGTGGCAGGTTTAATTGGAATGTGTTTTTCAGCATTTTCCTTGAAGACTACCAGTTTGGGATTGAGGCCCTGGTTACCAATTCAAATAAGTCAAATTTAATAAATCTTTGTTAAATAAGTTTTTTTTTAATGGCCATCTGCTAATATAAAAAAAAAGAAACCTTAATCTACAAGTAGCATGCCACATTGTTCAGAAAACTGTCCTACAAAGTTTAGGTAGTTATTAAATCCACAATTGCCTTCTAAAGAAACGAAGCTATGTGGTTCAGGAGTCACAGACTACCGCTTAGCCTTGCTTTCCAAAACACCTAAGAGTGATTTAACCATCCATGTCACCAATTTAATTAAAGAAAAGGACAATGAAATTGTTAGATTGATACCACCATCACCCCCCTGCCACACACACACACACACGCACACATAATTTCCACTATAGTCAGTTGAACTAATTGTTTGACATTGTGTGGAAAACAAATAGAAATATTTTGTCATCTGTTTTGACTTCCTGTCAAACCAGCCTTGCCATCAAAATGTTATTTTGGTCTTACTAACAATTTTGAGACATGTTGGTGGCAGTGGAATCAGATATAGGTGGACAAGTTTCCTTGAAGCTGATTATGTTGCACATAATGGAAAAGAAGTTACAAATCAAATTAGGCCAGTCAACCTGTTTGATAGATTTACACACATATTTGCTTGTCAAAGAACCAAGAAATGATAATTCAGACTTCTGCCCTGACAGTAAGGGCAGGGTTCATTCTATTTCACAAATATATAATTGCATATTTTTCTGGGCATCATGCTAGTTTCTTGGATTGCTTCATGACTCCCACAACTTGAATATTGAGTGGCTGCAAAGTTTTGTTTAGCAGGTGGGAGCAAGAATCAGTGAAGTCAGAGTCCCCACCATTTCTATGCCCCCTTTAATCCATAATCTGATACTGATTGGAGACATTCCTCCCACTAAGATTTTATAATTAATGACATCTACCTGGATCTAGATTGTGTGTTAAGCATTGGGCCACAGGAATGAAAAAGACGGGCTTCCTACCTTGGGGGAGCTCACCTGCAAGAGGATAGATCACTGTTAAAGTAGTAGAAATGGATCCTCTTTCCACTCAGCTATTCATATTTAACTGGGAACCTCACTTTTCATTCCATCTAAAGACTTTCCAATTTCATACTCATTTACCTTCAACCAAGCCATACTATCCTTATTCATTGCAAGATTATTACTCAGTTTTCAAATTTCCTCCCTCATGCGTATGCTCCATACTACTTAGAATCTATGGGCACAGATGGCTGTCTTATACCACAGTGCCTCTCTAAACTCTCCCATCCAGCCTAGAACATTCTTTCACTTTTGACCTGAAAGAATACTATTAATTAAATCATATAACCTATATTCTGCTTCCTTCTACACCCTGCTACCTCTGTTATATATATTTTTTGTATCTTCGGTTTCTCTTTCTCCAGTGAGACTTAGCCTTCAAATTGGTGAAATTAATCCCCATGGGGGAAAAAAAAATGGGTGAAAAAATCAATGCTTTTCTTTAATGTTACTCACTCATCAAATTACTATCAATATCTTTGAAATGTGAAACTCCTATCTCCACTTTCTTTAAAAGCATATTACTTAGCCCTAACCGGTTTGGCTCAGTGGATAGAATGTTGGCCTGTGGACTAAAGGGTCCCAGGTTCGATTCTGGTCAAGGACATCATGTACCTTGGTTGCAGGCACATCCCTGGTTAATCATTGATGTTTTTAATTGTCTATCTCTCTCCCTTCCTTTCTGTAAAAAATCAATAAAATAAAAAAGCATATTATTTAATATTTTATCATAAAATGAATATAGAAATTTTTGGAAAATGCTTGAGTTATAAGAAGAGAGATAAACACCAATCATAATTCTACCATCCAAAGACAAATACTAAGGCAATATACTATTGGCCTATGCAAGTAGCCTCCAGAGTTAGACTCCAGGTTCAGGTATATGACATTGGCCAAGTGACTTCACCTCTCTGTGACTTCATTATATCTTGTGCAACATATATAACAATATCCCTTCAGATAATTGCTGTAAAAATTAATGCAAGTACATATAAGACATTTAATAATAAGTTGAACTAGTAAATAAAGCAATAAATGTTAGTCTTTTCATAGTTGATGTGTATATTTTTAGTCTTTGCACATATACTTAAGTAGATTTTTACTTGGGATCTTGCTTTACAAATTGTTTAATAATTTGTTTTCTCACTTAACAGTATTTTGTGTATCTGCTTTTTCACTCTTTACTTACTCTTCATTTATTGCAGCAAGGTGTGGGCATGAATGTAAATTCAGACACTTGGTTAAAGACAGACAATGATCTCTAATGATGCTATGAATTTATCCCCAGTTCTCATCTTTGCTGAAGTTTTTAATACTGCAAACAATCCCTTATTGACATTCCTTTCTTAACTCCACTGACACTATTCTCTTATTGTTCATTTCCACATGTCTTAGTCTCCTATGAGATGTGTACCTTCTGCTGTGAAATTGCTAAACACTGTGGTTCTTCTCCAGGCATCAAAGGTTTATTTCCTACTTCATGCTCTATTTCTTGCCTTACATGCATCATGTGCCCTACAAGCTTAAGATTTTCAAAACTGATCTTATTTTCTTTTTTAAAAAAATCTCATTACTCATCCAATCAAAGTTAATGGCATGACCACCTAACCAGTCATTTAAGTTATTTTAAACTCTTTCATTTCTCTTGAGGGTAGCCTCACTCAAATTGTTGATCTTGGGTAAAACTTATCTGTATCATCCACACTTCAGTATGCACATCTCAAATCTGTTCTTACTCACATGGTTCCTATCTCAACCACTGATACAGAAATCCCCCTGGCTTCCCCAGCCAGAAAAATTGGAGTTGCCCTCATTCCTAATGTCACTTCTTTGGCCAACCATGACTTCCTGTCACTGTGACCTCCTTCCTGCCTACCTCTTTATCTCATCTGCCCTGCTTTCTCTCAGGTCCTCACTTGCCTGCCTGTGTTATTGCAACGGGTCTCTGGTAGTAGATTGAATATTGTTTTACAAAACTTATGTCTACCTTAAACCTCAGGATTTACCTTTATCAAGAAATGTGTCTTGCCAAATGTACTTGAATTGAAATGAGGTGATACGACTAGATTAGGGTGAAATGTTCAATAAGAGACAGAAAAAGACAAACAGAGATACAAACAGGGGAGAAGTACATGTGAAAATGGAGACAGAAATGGGAGCAACGCTGCCACAAGTAAAGAAATGCCAGGGGCCACCAGAAGCTGGTGAAGCAAGAAAGGACACTAACCTACGGCCTGTAGAGGGAGTGTGGCCCTGTTGACACCTTGATTAATTTTCTTAAGCCATAAAGTTTATGGTAATTTGTTAGGGCAGTTATAAGAAATTAATAGAACTCCCCCAAGTAGTTTTCTCTCTACTTCTGCCAGAACTATCAGGTCATACTTTGTTTCTGATTAATGTCTTTCAATAAAATACAAACAAGACTCTTCCCAACCTGGTTTCACTTCCTCTGCTTGTGCTCCTGACCACCTGTTAATCCCTGAGCACAAGCTCATTCACATCTAAGTGCCTTTCTGAATTCTTCCTCTCTGCTTGGGATTTCCTTACCAGCCTTTCTTCCTCATGCTGTTAGTCATCTATCACGGCCTAGTCCAGGCATCATCTCCTCTGTGGGGCCCTTCTTCACTCTCCTCTGTCAAGGTCATATCTTGCATTTTATTGTGTTATAATAATTACCATACACTGTAAGTATCTGTTTATATTTCTTATTCATCTTTATAGTTTTTTCTTTGGCAGATGGCCAAATACATAGTAAGTACTCAACATATGTTTGTTGAATGAAAAAATTCCTTTTCCTTTTTTAAAAAAAATTTGCAATAAAGTTTTATGACTTTCAAATAGAATATGTAAAGTGGTCACAAAGACCCTATGCATTAGGCTGAAGAAGAAAACACTTCTCAACTCTAACAACAGTCAAGACCCCAAATCAGTTATTGGGGTTGTCTCTACCTTTATAAATTACACATAATTAAATATATATTAATTTTAATTTATAAAAATCATTTTTTTTTTTAGTTTTTCTTCCCAATTTGAAAGAAAAACTAGTTATTTTCCACAATCTTTTTTTTTTTCTGGTTCAGGAATTAAACCACCTCTCATGAATGGGTTTCCTGCCTCCAATGCCCTATATTTCTGCTTTCGCCATTAATGAAATCTTTCAGAAATGCATCAGTAATCATGCAATTTTCTCAGTTGGAAACTTCAACTATTTCCTATTGGCTTCAAGATAAAGCTCAAACATTTTACTAGGACTTATAAAGTTGTTCCAGTCTCTCTCCATCATAAATGTAGTACCCTGATTTCTCTGGATTTTCTATAAACCCTTAAGCCCTTATCTATGTTTGTGTTTTCATATATTTATTCTTCAACTTACTGCTCCCAATGGAGTCCTACTTTTCCTCATTGGGGCTCAAGCATTTCTTCCTCTTTAAAATTCTTCTTATCCCCTAAAATGGGCATGACTTGAGTCTTTACTCTTTTCTTACCTTCCTGCAGAACTCTATTCCAACCACTTCATTTAAATTAGTACAGTGTAGCGTAGTTGATAGTATGTATTTCTCTCTGTCTCTTTCCTTAATGTATCCCACCCAGATTACAAGAGACTTGAACTTTGGGACTTCATTCATAGCCCTGATGTCTAGCATTACGTCTCCTAAGAAACAAGTTTCTCAGTAGTGTTGCTTCACAGTTAATTAACTATTTTTTTCCATATTAAAGAGTTTTCTAATTACTTTTCAAACCTACTGTACAAACCTATGTACAGTTTACTTGTGAAGGTTAATTTTGTATGTCACCTTGGCTAGACCACAGTATACAGATATCTGTTCAAAATTATTCTAGATATCTTGGTGAAGAAATTTTAAAATGAGATTAATATTTAAATCAGTGAATTTTCAGTCAAGCAGGTTATCCTATATAATAAAAGGCTAATATGCAAATTATCCCCTCGGGAGTTTGTCTGACTGAGAGTTTGACTGCTCACTATGATGTGCGCTGACCACCAGAGGGCTGCGCTGAACAAAGGAAGGCTCTGGTCAGCAGTTGGCAGTTGGTAGCCAGGGAAAGGAAAGCCCTGATCAGCCCTGATCACCGGCCAGGCCTAGGGACCCTACCTGTGCACAAATTTCATGCACGGGGCTTCCAGTTCTTTATAATGCGGGTAAGCCTCATTCAATTAGTGAAAGACTTAGCAGAAAAAGATTGTCCCTAACGAAGAGGAAATTCTACCAGGATACAGCCTTTGGACACACATTGCAACTATTCCCTGAACCCCTGGTCTCCTGGCATACTCTTAAGATTTTGGACTTGCTAGCCTCCACAATTTTATGAGCCAATTTTAAAAAATAAACATTTCTTTATGCATGCAATTCCTATTGGTTTTATTTCTCTGGAAAACCCTGACAAATACAATATTCAATATATACTTCTCACCTAAAACATTTCTTTAGTTCTCTCTACACAGAAGTTTCTAAAACAGAATAACACACACACAAAAGTTATAAATAAAATTCAGGAGCTTATATTTTGAAATATTTATGAAGACATATGTGTCTCCCAACAGCTCTGGAGTCACCCTGAGCCCGAGTTTAAATTCTGGCTCTAGCTGCTGGGTGACTATGGTCAAGCTACTAAGCCTCTTGGCTTTCTGTGATTTTGTTTTAGAATGAAATTAACCTATAGACCTTATGTGATTACTGTGGTGAGAAAGACATTAATAAAAACATGTAATGTGCTTAAAACAGAGCCTGGCACATAGTAAGTGCTGAAAGGATGTTCACTGTCATGGTGAAGAAGGCTCTTCCATTTGCCTAATTTCTTCAGTTCACTCACTTCCTCTTGATAATTTACTACTGAGAAAAAAAATAAGGATTAAGTTTGTCTTCAGCTCTTGCAGCCTAAAAATTGACATACAATAATGTATTCACTATTATCAAATGCAACTCTTACTTTTCTTGGATGGCTTATGTTGCTTGATGTAGTGATATGATACCTGTATTGCCAGGGTGATTTTTTTTTTTTTTTGGTTGCTGATGGTTTAAACAAAACTGTCTGCTTTGATTTTAGGATAAAAGAAATATAGAAAGTTCAAATATACTGGTAAAAGTAAAAGATATTTTCATTTACTAAAGCTATAATCAAGACAGATGCATTAATTAAGTTATTACTTAAGGGAATAAAAATATTTTTGAATATGCTAACTATGCATCCCTGCCAAGGGGTTGTTAAAATTGTGTGTTGAGGTATAACACATGCGAATGCATACACAATTAGAGCCAAATCTCCATTTTCTTACTTAGGAAAGAAAACAGTAATTCAAGAAAATAAATCTCAAATATACATATATATTTTTGGTCTGGAATTGTTCCACATAATTTAGGGGAGAATTAGTGGATTTATTTGTATGCATGTACTAGTATGCTTTAACCCTTCATAAAAAACAAGACTAAATTTAATCTTTATTTTTCAGCACATTCCTGCTTATCATTTAAGAAGGTAGTTCAGAATTGTGTTAATAAGATGAAATTATATTTTAGATAGTAGATAAGAGAAGTCAACTAGTGTTTGAGCTATTGATAATATTCTTAACAGCATTAGCATGTGTAATTGTGATAATATATGTAAAGTGTCTGGCAAAATGCTTGACCCAGCCCAAACTGGTTTTGCTCAGTGGCTAGAGCATCAGCCTGTGGACTGAAAGGTCCCAGGTTTAATTCCAGTCAAGAGCATGTACCTTGGTTGCGGGAACATTCCCAGTAGGAGGTGTGCAGTAGGCAGCTGATCAATGTTTCTCTCTCATTGATGATTCTAACTCTCCCTCTCCCTTCCTCTCTGTAAAAAATCAATTATATATATATATATATATATATATATATTTATTTATTATTTTTTTAAATTTTTTTTAAAGAGTGAAAGCTTCTGAAGACATGATTTAAAAAAATGCTTGACCCATTGTAGGCAGTCAAGAAATGGCAGAATATGCCCAGCTGGTGTGGCTCAGTGGTTGAGTGTAAACCAGAAGGTCACAGTTCAATTCCAGGTCAGGGCACATGCTCAGGTTTTGGGCTCAATCCCCAATAGAGATTATGCAGGAGGCAGCCATTGAGTCTCTCTATCATTGATGTTTCTCCCTCTCTCTCTCTTTTTCTCTCTCTCTCTCCCTCTCCCTTCCTTTCTGAAATCAATAGAAAAAAATAAGATAATGTTAACAAGAAAATAAAGAAGTATGTGTGTGTGTGAGTATGTGTGTTTCAAACAGGAATCCCATAAGACATTGCTTTTGCCTCATTACTTTCTGTTTTTTATGATGGTATTGAATTCCTCTTGCTTTTTCTTGATATAGCATCATTTCCCCAAAGCATACACTAGTGTTGAAAGAAATCATTTTCCCCCCATTTTGAGTACATGAAAGATTGATGATGGAGATACTTTCCATCTTCTCTCACACAGTTTCCTCTGTAGATCATTACTAATAATTTGGCAATCAGATGTACTTGAAAGATGTAGATGAAACAGTCTTCATTCTTTTTATCATTGGCAAAATAATTTCTGAATTATAAGCAGATCAAGAAACATAAACAGACTTGATTTAAATATATTAATAACTATATAAAGGACATATAAGTATAAATAATAAAATAAATATAAAGCAATATAAACTAGAAGGGCCAAATTCCTGAAGTCATTTAAGTCATCACCTGTCTTCCAATCAGGCTTCATTAAATCACTACAGATTGATGAGTGTTTATCTCTTTCTTGTAAAATTTTCAGGAAGAAAGATGCCTCATTTAAGGGGTAACCATATATGCTCACATGCTATTTAAGAAAATTCAAATTAAGTTCTAAGTTGATGTGACCTCGTGCTAAATATTTGCTTTTTTTTTTTTTGACTTCTCATAATACAACCTCATGATAGTCCTGTGAAATCAGAATTGTTATCCACATTTTGTAGAAAAAGAAAAATGAGGCACAGACTTGCCTATACCCACAGAGATTTAACAACCAAACAAGGACAAAAAGACTTTCACTTTTTGTTTTATTTAATGTTAGGGTTCTTTTTTCGATTCAAATTATTTTAAAGTATAAATTATTTATTACAAAACTATTATTAACAAAGGAAAAACCTCACATGGCATAATTTTTTTTTCTTACACCTTATTTTTTCCACTAAAAAACTTCTTTTATTTTTTTTATTATTTTTTTAAAGAACTGGTGCCCTGGCCAGTGTGGTTTGCTGGAGCATTGTTCTAAGGGCAGAGGATTCAATTCCAGGTCAGGTCACAAACCCAGGTTGTGGGTTCCATACCCAGTCCCATCACATGCAAGAGACAACTAATCAATGCTTCTCTATCTATTTATCTATCATCTATCTATCTATCTATCTATCTATCTATCTATCTATCTATCTATCATCATCATTTATCTATCATCTTTATCTCTTTTCTTCCCTCCCTTCCATCCTCTCTAAAAATCAATGAAAAATATCCTCAGGTGAGGATTAACAAACAACAACAAAAATAAAATCAGTAAAACACATCCTCAGATGAGCATTGAAAACAAAACAAAACTGGTTATAACCCACCAATGAAACATGGTAGCCATTACAGATTAATTTAGGCCTTCATTGTCAGCATTTCTGCATGTAAAAATCGGGTTGGTTTGAAATCTCGGCTCTTGGGTATTTTATTAAGATTGCTAACTACTGTAGATTTATCTGGTGAATTTTCACAGCTTTCAGCAGAATTGAAAAAACAGACCCACGAAGCCTTTGACAGTGAAACCACTAGATCCTGAGGCAGCAGTCTGATATCCAGGGTCAGCTTAGTCTGGCTGCTCTCAGAGCCTGCAATGAGAAACATTCCCTGATTGTCCCATCAAGCCCTTCTTATAAATGACCTATGTCTCACCTTTAATTAAATTCTTCATCCTTTATGTCCCTGCCTTTTATCTTTACCCTGAGTCTACCCCAACTTTTCTGTATTTTCTTCTGACCTAATACTAATATGCTGGGGTCTGAAATGGCATACTTTTATCAAACCCATTTCCCTTTGACTGATAAGCAGAATCCCATTTGTTGTCTTAATGTCCACTTTTCAACAGGCCCTTCCCCTAATCTCTCTTAAGCTCCAATTTCTCCTTCAGCAAAAGGAGTTTCTCTTCATGTGTTCAACAGATGCTCTTTAGCAATGCCAGCTTTTCAGAGTCCTGAAAAATGCTCTATTGTGGAGCCTAGCATGCATGCTTGAATATACAAACACAGCAATGCCTCTTTTCTTTATTGACTTGCACTGAAATCTGTGCCTCTATTAAATAAAACATTCACCACCCCAGTTTTAGGCCGCCCATGTGCTGAGACATTTGTGTCTCCTTAAAAACATCAGAAGTTCCCAAGCTTGCCTCCAACAGTGTTTTAACTGATAAATGCTGCCAAAATCCGATCAAACACTTTCCAAATCTTCTAGACATCATTATTGATGACAGATGGTTTAGCCTGCACATTTCACCAAACTGTAGGGCAGTATTAGAAATAACATCGCCTCTATATGAGTACGTAGGAGGACAGCATATGTAATTCCTGTTCAACTCTTGACCCAGGCAAGAACATAAACATTTAGAAGAGTTCCAAAATACCAGAAGAGCTATAATTGCACATGAATTTATGTGAACTGTTTACTTACTGGTCCCTTAGCTGAACTGGAATTATTTATTTGTTTTTCTTTTCATAGGAATCATAAGTGTCAGTCTACTATATTTATAATGTCCATTCTCAGAGGTTACCAAGAAAGGCAGCTAATTTTCCATGAGTGAAAATGCTCTGAAAATAGATGTACTCAGTGCTTGAAAAAGCAATTCCTCAGAAGTCTGTTGTTGTTTCCAGTGAGAATTTTTTTAATCAGAAATAAAATAATATGGTGTGTTTCCTAATTACTATTTGATTCTCTGTGAAAGTTAGTCCTTGATCTGTAAGTATTAAAAATGCAATTAATATTGCACAAAACCTGTTTTTAGTGTAGCTAATTATGTAAAAAAATTGAAAATTTGTATGAAAATTATAAATTGGAGTAAGACTTTCAGCACCAAAATATGCTATCATGATATATATCTTCCCATGATGCATGGAATAATTTTCCTGTTGTTAGTTTTTTAAGTACTTCCAAACATTATCTTCCTGGATAAAAAACTCCCTGAAGGCAATAATTATGTCTGTACTGTCCACTTTTGTATTCCCATTGATAAGTATAGAATATGTTGCCATAATAGATGTCGATAAATGTATGAAGACTCTGGATGAATATCTAGATAAATGGATTTATCTAGTGCTGAAGCATATCCCAATGTTCAGCTTTCTTAAAGAATCACATAGTGAAAGCTGCATACATTATTAGTAAAAGTGTAGCTTTAGCTCTGATTATAATTATCAGCTTAAAAAAAGTGGAAGGTCTTTAAAATCTAGTGCCTCAATGTTCTGATGTTTAAAATGGGAGTAGTAATACTTTCTACAATATAGGAATATAGAGATAGTAGTGTGATGTGACTAAGCACTTGGAATCTGGGATAATTTCCTGTATTTGAATCCATGTTCCACATGTAATAGCTATGTGATCTTGCTCAAGGTTTTTGTGAGAATCTGGTAACTTGATACTCATAAAGCTATAGTACTTAGGACTTAATAAGCACTTAAAATAAATGCTCATTGTTTTCATTGTATAACACATTTTTTTCTTTCTTGAACCAAAAGATTTTTTTTAATTGTTTTTTTTTAAATCAGTAATTGTCATTTAAGAGTTGTAAAATATGATTTCATTAGCTAAGTTGTAAATCCTATATAATAAAAGCCCAATATGCTAAATGTCCCATTGTCTGATAGTCCATTCAACCAATCAAAGTGTAATATGCTAAGGCCACTCAACTACTTGCTATGACATGCACTGACCACCAGAGCGTACACAGTCTACTGGTGGACCAGTTGCTGACGCTCCTACTGGTAGTTTAGCATGCTGCTGGGGTCCGGCTAATCAGGGCTGAGTGAAATGGGCTGGACATGCCTTGGAACCCTCCCATAGTCCCTCTCTGGCTGGCCAACCTCCTACATCCCTCCAAGTCCCAATTGTGCACCAGTAGGATCCTTTAGCCTGGCGTGTGCCCTTGCAATCTGAGACCCCTCAGGGGATGTCAGAGAGCTGGTTTTGGCCTGATGCCACAGGCCAGGCCAAGGGACCCCAATGGTGCACAAATTCATACACTGGGTCTCTAGTGACAAACTAAAGGATTTCAGTGCTAGGAGTGATGACGGAAAAATAACCCTTCCATATAATAGGACTTTACAAAAAAAATGGTTATTTCTCTATTCAACCATTCATCTACTTCACTCATTCATTCATTTATTCAGCAATACGCACTGAGCTCTGGCTTTACGACAGGCACTGCTCAAGGTGCAGCAACTATTGACAGTAGTTAGTAAATAAATGAAGGTCATACTTCAACTGCGCTCAGAACCATGTATGCTTTGTATATTGCTTTTGTGTGTATAGAAAACAATGATAAGCAAAATAAGTATATATACAGTTGATTAAATTCATTTGGTAATATATGATAAAGAGAAAATAGCTCAGAGAGAATTTCAAGTTTGGTGCTACAATTTTCCCAGAGTAGACAGGGGGATCTTCAATGATATGGTGGATTTAGAATAAATATCTAACAGAAATAAGGGAGAGAATTATGCTGGTGTCTTTACTCAGACAGAGCTGAGAAGTAATTGGAGTAACCCTGATGAGGAGCACTAGCTAGATAGTACATTACAATAACATTAAGGTGGGCAGTGTTTGCAAGCAAGCTCCCCAGGCAAGGGGGGGTGGGGGGGAAGAGTTGTAGGAGATAAAGTCAGAGAGGTAGATACTCTATTTCCCTGAAAGTAATACATCCCCCCAAAATAAGACCTACTTCCAGTTTTGCCTCTTGCCGTGATATAAGGCATCCCCCGAAAATAAGACCTCCCCGATAATATTTTTATTCTTGAAACTGAAAAAGCTTGGGCCACACAAGCAGTTATAAGGAAGTGGGTCAATTTAATGCTGCTGCTTGTTATGTGAGGGAGCCAAAGAGGTCTGCTAGTCTGGGAAGCAGCCAGCACTCACCACACTAAAGACATGAAGAAATTTCTTCACGAAAGAAAAATAGATCAAATAATGATTCTCGCAGGAATGATGGCCTATCTCCAGACTCTTGATATTGCAATAAACCAGCCATTCAAGGACAATTTGGAAATTAATGATTACATTGAAAATAGAATGGAGAGAAATCAGCATGGAAACTCTGTGAAACCTAAACTGCAAGAGGTTGTGACTTGGGTGAAAAATTCATGGGAGAAAATCACTGACAGTTGCATTGCAAATGCACTGTGAGCAGGCTATCTTGACAAGAAGTACTCATTTAAGGACAGTGCTATTGCTAAACTTGAGAGATTTGGTCCACTGTTTCTGAAAGTAATGGAGTCACAAGAAATTCACCAGGAAATTCAGGGTTTGGATTGTAATGATGATGTTCCAGAAGATGATGACATGACTGTCATTGAATAAATCTTACTTTGTGTTCATACCGGTAAATATCAGTATCAGTTAATATACTATAAAATGTTGTACATGGAAATAATGGTAGTAACAAGAAATTCTTGATACCATAGGATTTACAGTTTGTTTGGTTATGCTGGTTTGTGATGACAACTACTATCGTACCGTATACAGGTAACAAATTTCCTTTTTTCCCCCAACAATAAATGTGTATTGTATTCTTCTTCATGGAAAAATAAGACATCCCCTGAAAACAAGACCTAGAGCATCTTTGGGAGCAAAAATTAATATAAGACAATATCTTATTTTTGGGGAAACAGGATAAGAAAGAGTAGACTGGATTGTGTAGAGCCCTATAGGTCAATGGAATGATTTTGCTTTCATTTGTAAATCTGAAGGTTTTAAACAGGGGATGAAATAATGTGATCAATGTTTTAACAGGCTTATTTTAGTTACTGCTTTGAGAATATACAGTAGAGAGGGAAAAGGTAGAAATAAAGTCAGGAAACTTTTGCAGTAATTCAATTAAGAGATGACCTATTCTTGGATCAAGATGTGTTACAGTGGAGATTGTCAAAAGTGGCCAAATTCGGAAAATATTTTGAAACTAAAGTCAAGAAAATTTATTGACAAGTTAGATTGAGGAAGGAAATACAATGAGCCACTTTTTAAAAAATCTGGAGCTCCAGCCCAGACAACCTGGCACAGGTTGAGCGTCGACCTATGAACCAGAACATTACCATTTGATTCCTGGTCAGGGTGCATGCCTGGTTGTAGGCTTGATCTTTGTGGGGGAGAGGAGTGTGTGTGTGTGTGTGTGTGTGTGTGTGTGTGTGTGTGTACGTGTATGTGTGTGAGCATGTAGGAGGAAACCCATCAATGTGATATTGCTCTCTCTCTCTCTCTTGCTCTCTGAATATGTATTCAGAGAGGGCTCTTGTAAAGATAAAGTTGTCATTAACCATTTGGGAAGGCTGAAGGAGGACTATTTTAGAGTAATAGGAACACTGAGTAGGCAACTTGGCCTACATATCTGAAGTTCAGAGTAGAAGCCTGGATGGGAGATTCACTGTGCTGAGAATTTGGAAATATACAATAAAAATAGTTTTAAAAACTATTTTGCATAAAAATTCAATAAGCAAAATATAATTATTAATGAAAAATTGGAAAACTCTTCAATTTATAACAGAAAAGTAAAAATCTCAAATATATAGTTTTATAAAAATGAGGAGAAAAAATACTGATAACTGACAACTCAACAAAAATAATGCAAGTAGCTCCAGATATATGAGCAGGATGCTGAAATTCACGCACAATGAGAAATTTGCAAGTCAAAAGCCCAGTGAGATAATATCAAGTACTTTGGCCATAAATGTTTGGACAAGGATCTGGGGAGATAGGCACTTACATTTATTGGTGGTGAAAATGAAAAATATGGTTCTGAGGGAATATGAAAATATCTAGTAAAATACATCTTTATTCTTACATCTAGCAATTTTTTCTAAAAATCTACCTGAGATCCCTTTGCAAAAATACAAATGATGAATGTAAAGGATATTGATTCTGACAATATTTAAGATAACAAAAGCCTAGAAACAGCCTGTATGTTCATCGGCAGTGAATGTATCCAATAAATTATAATACGTTTACACAATACAGTATCGAATCTCTGCAAAATATAACAAGGAAGATCTCTGTATTCTCACATGAGGTGACTCTGGAATAGTTAGCTAAGTTACAAAGAATTTAAAAAAAGAAGAAAATTCATTCCTCCTTTGCCCCCTTATAAGCAGGGAGAGAAAAGAAAGGGTGCAGGAAATAGGATGGAAGCAAGATTTCTCTAATATACACTGCATTATGTTTTTATTTTGAAATCATTTAATGTTTTACAAAATTTTAAAAATAAAATTTAAAATTCATTAAAAATTAATATGAATTAAATGAATGATTTTAATTTTATATTGTGTATAGAATGACCATACAGAAAATAAAATGATTATTTCATGTTATTTTAATTGCAGTACTTTCACTGTATAACCCTAATAAAATTATTCTGAAAACATAGACCTATTTTTAAAACATTTGACCAAATTCAGTAGACTTCTCTTTAGTTCCATGTTAATTTAAACACATTGGTAGTTTTGTAGAAATCAATATTTTTGTACATGAGAAAATTATATAAAAAAATAAATTAATTTAAAACCTGTAATTTGAAATGTGATCTGGCAAATGCTATAAAAGCATCATTAATCCTCATTTTTTGAATACACACACCCATATATTATGTGTGTATATATATACATATATATATATATCCTATATAATAAAAGAGTAATATGCAAATTGACTCTACCTCTGATCAGGCCACACCCACAGTCACACCCATCAGCCAATCAGAAGCAAATTATGCAAATAAACCCCAACCAAGATGGCTGCGGCCATTGAGAGCAGGAAGGAGGCTTGGGTTCCCCTGGCAACAGAGGAAGCCAAGTATTCCTCCTTCCATTGCTGACCTAGGCCTCCACTCAATGCTACAAAATTTCAATTATAGAAGATACATAAATCTAACAGAAACGGAGGCAACCCAGAGCTGGAGAGAGCAGAGGCTAGGGTTGTTGCCCTGGCGATGGAGGGAGCCAAGCTTCTGTAGCACTAGCACCTAGGCCTCCACTCTGGGCTACAAAGTTTCAGTTATAAAATTTAAACAGAATGGCTGTCACCATGAAGCAAGCAGAAGGCTTGGCTCCATTCCAGGCTACAAAGTTTCAATTGTAGAACATAAATTAATCCCAGATCCCATGGCCTTCACTTGGGTCACTGGGGGGCATGGCCAGCCTGAAAACCACCATAGCCCCCTCATCCAGGGTGCCCCATTCCCCAAGGGAACCCCCACCCTGCTCCAGGGCAAACCAGCTGGCCCCCACCCATGCACCAGGCCTCTATCCTATTTGATAAAAGAGTAATATGCAGATTGATCATCACTACAACACACAAGGGCTGCCCCCCTATGGTCAAAGATCCTGCCCCCATGTGGACACAAGATGGCCAGGAGGGGAGGGCTGTTGGGAGGTTCCAGGCCTATAAGGGAAGGCAGTTGTGGGTGATCAGGTCAGCAGGGGAGGACAATTGGGAGGGACCAGACCTGCAAGGGAGGACAGTATGTATACTGGAGGCCCGGTGCACGAAATTTGTGCACTGGGGCGGAGGGTTGTCTCTCAGCCCAGTCTGTACCCTCTCCAATCTGGGACCCCACGAGGGATGTCCAACTGCTCATTTAGGCTCGATCCTACTGGACACCCTTTTCACAATCCTGGACTTCTAGCCTCAAACTGCTCGCCTTCCTGCCTCCCTGATTGCCCCTAACCGCTTCTCCCTGCCAACCCGATCACCCCCTAACCCCTTCCCTGCCAGCCTAATTGATGTCTAACTGCTCCCCTGCCAGCCTGTTTGCCCCCAACTTCCCTCCTCTGCTGGCCTGGTCATACCTAACTGCCCTCCCCTGCAGGCCTGGAACCTCCCAATGGCCTTCCCATGCTGGCCATTTTGTGGTGGCCATCTTGTGTCCACATGGGAGCAGGATCTTTGACCACATGGGGGCAACCCTCTTGTGTGTTGCAGTGATGGTCAATTTGCATATAACTATTTTATTAGATACGATGTTTACTGACACTTTAAACAATATATTCTCCTCTGATCTTATCTGAGCAATATTGAAGTCTTCTGTCTTTAGTTCTCATGTTCTCAGTTTAGTTCTCAAACTGTCTTTCAATGCTGTTCAAACCAGTTATTCCTATTGGAGGGTAGGTACTTATTTGACTGTTGGTGTTGGGTGGGCTTCGGTAGTGTCAGTGCTCCCCAGTCTTCTCTGCTGTGGCCTCATGACCACTCTGGACCTTCTTGCTCTGATGGCCTTCATTACTTTTGGCAGTAGATAAACATAATCATGTGAAGTTTGTGGGTTTTTCTTTGTTTCCTATTTTAAATGCTAATGAGGTTTGTGATTTTTGTTCTTTTTCATTATCTTGCTGCTCTTTTTCTAAAAGAAGCAGAATGATTCAGAATTAATCTGCCACCATGTCCTTCCAGAATTATAACTAATATAATTATTTTTGTCATAGGGAAAATATGAAATATGTTCCCACTTAAGCCAGGTAAGTAAAAAAATGGACTTTTCATGTGGAAATATGAGCCTCTCTAAAATGGATCCCTGACCAAATATATTTCCCACTAGTGAGTTTTCAAGATGTGCTCTTGAAAAGAGCTAATTGAGAAAGGGCAGCTCAATAAACTTGTTAAATAAGCAAATCTATGCAGGCAGTCTGTCACTCCCTAAGAAATGAAACTGGGTAGAAGAAAAAGAATCAGATTTACATGTTACAAAAATGCTGTTCTTTATTTTAATCGGCAGAATTGGATTAGACTCCAGCATCAGCATGCATTTCCCATTGTTTTCTTTTTATATTAACTATGGGAGACTCATTAGAATTTCATGGATGTAATTGTTTCTGGGTTACATCCTCAATTAATGACTATAATTGAAAGAGATCGGATAGGACTGGGATGACGTGATTGTAATTTAAGTATAAGCTGTCTGGGCCTCTATTTACAACGCATTTGTTATTTTTTCTTTTACTGCGGAGGAGTATTTACAAGAGACAGAAATAAATGCATTTCAAACAGCAATGTCTCAATCCAAACAATGTGCATATTGTGTGCTGGGTGTTGTTTTTCTGGGCTTGTTTTGTGACTCTGCAGCCCTCAGCAGGCTAGGCATGCATAAAAGAGCTTGTGCTCAGATCTTCTGGGAGGACTTAGGGAAGGAGAACATGCTTCAACAAAGGGGAGGTGGAAGAGAAAGCTGTCTCTGTCCATTTTTATGTTCTGTGTTATAACAACTGTTCAAAATCAAGCATCTCAGCCTACACTTGCCATGGAGTCCTTAATTGGCTTTAGATTATGCCATGGGGAGAAAAAAGAGGACCCTCCCAATCCCCTAATTATAGCTTCTCTCTGCTTTCCTCTCCTTATATTTCTCCCCAAAAGTAGACATTAACCTTATTAGCTTTTCTGGCAGTGTATCACTGATTATCTCCACACAGCCTTTGAGAGCAGCTGTGAGGGGCAGCTGAACAATTATCTGGGGCTTACCAGATTTGCTCCAGACCCTAGAAACATAGGAGTCTGTAGACAGGAGCTCCTATTCAGGGATGTCTGCCATTTCTTCACCTGAGGTTAGATGGGGACTGTGTAGCTAGTTATGTGTCTTTTAAAATATTAATGACCTTTCTCTTGTGCGTCTGTTAATCTAGAGGGAATGGCAAAGACAGCCACAGGTTTGAAAGTGTAATTATCTACTTCTTTTAATAGCTGACTAGAGGCCTGTTGCACAAAATTCATGCACTCAGGGTGGGGGGAGTAGGTGTTCCCCCAGCCCAAATTGTGAGAAGGCACAGGCCAGGCTGAGGGATCCCATCAGTGCACAATCTGGACCAGGGAGAGATGCAGGAGTTTGGCTAGTTGGGGAGGGACCGCAGGAGGGCTCCAGAGTGTGTCTGGCTGTCTCTCTCAGTCCCAATCAGTCCAACCCTAGTAGCAAGCTAACCTGCCAGTTGGAGCATCTGCCCCCTGGTGGTCAGTGCACATCATAACGACTGGTCGACTGCTCCCTGGTGGTCAGTGCACATCATAGCGAGAGGTTGAGCAGCCTTAGCATATCATTAGCATATTATGCTTTTATTGGTTGAATGGCTGACCAGATGACCAGACACTTAGCATATTGGGCTTTTATTATAGGCTACTGTGAGCTGAGGAGTATTTCCTAACATATCAACTCTGCTTCAGAAACACTGGGGTGCTAGAATGCAGATTATCCAAGCTCACCACAGACCTATATACATCAAAGTTTCTGGATATGGTCCAAGTAAACTGCATTTCCCAAGATCCCTGATGTTCTGACAGACAGAGTTTGAGAACAACTGGGGAGGTGGCAGTGGAAAGTATTAGTGGAGGAATGCAGTAGTAGTGACAAACCAGAGAAGTTGGCTGGGATACAGTGGCCTGAGATCAGATTCAATAGGCAGCACCCACAGGTAAGGGGGCTGTGAAGCAGAGGAGTTCAGTCTCTTTCTACAAGCTATGCATCCAATAAGTGGTAGAGCCATGGTTTATACTTCTAAGACCAAGGCTCTTTTCTGTTTTTCAAGCTTACGTCAAAAGAGGAAAGTGCTAGGATTTGGATCACAGGTTGCAGGTAAAAGGCAACAATGCTTGGAATCCAGAATTTGAATTTGTTTTATGTTGAGATAAGGACAACTTTGAGGAAAATGGTGTGTGGATGCAAAACATGTTCCATTTTTTAAAAGCCTCATGTTTTGAAATCATCTTTTATTTGCCTCCTTCATGAATAATTCTTGTACATAGTTGCATGCTAACTGTAATTATACACTAAACTATTTTTGTTAAATTGACACATCTTTTAAGTTTATAATGGTTATTACTTATTTTATCATAAAAATACTATCCTTATATGTTAAGGCATTCTGGCACATATTAACAAATACTCAACTAATATTTTTAAGGGAATCTATCTGTATGTTACTTAAAATTGTCCTGCCATTAGCACTACACACTGAACTTTGGATATGTGCTATAAACAACTTTATCTTCTGCTTCAGGTTGCCTCTTTCAACTGCAATCCTGAACACCATTGGCTGGGACATGTCTGCATAGTCTCAAACCATCCCATTTTCTGGATTGGCTTGTTCAACATTGCTTCTGAGTGACACAGACTTGCTCACCCTCTCTCCTCAGTACCTCACTTGTCCTTCTCCCAATTCTGCTGCTGAGCTTCTCCTTACTTCTGGCTGAATTTTACTCAGGGAATTTGGAACTCTTTGCCTTTAGTGGTTGTAACAAACTCCCTTCCCTTGTCACCTACTGAGTGTAAGCACTTTAAGAATAGCCTTCAATAATAATTCCCTTATTGATATGGTGTTGGTAAAATGTTTGATAAATAAATTAATAAATGATTTCTGACCACTGATTAATATATACTGAGTGGCCCGGTGCATGAAATTCATGCACATTAAAAGGTAATTAATCAGAGGAAATATTTTAATATTGCCATTTTCCCTTTCTCTATAATAGAAGTGTCAGAGATGAAAGACAATTACTAAAATGTATATGAAAATCTCCATTCCTGTCAGAGTCTGGGGCATGCCATGGGACCCAGAGTCAAGTCTCCGCCCACCTGTGTTCACCTTGAAATCACTTTGAAATCGCATAAGACCCAGACTTGGCCAGCCCCACCCCCATAAAGCCCCACAGGGCAGGGGGCACAGCCTCAGGTCCCCTGGCCCAGCACTGAGTGGGGGGTGCAGCCTCAGGTCCCCCATCAAGTCCTATTGGCAGGGAGCATGGCTTCAGGTCCCCCAGCACAGCCTTAGGTGCCCTGGCCAGGTGCCAGGTCAGGGGGTGCAGCCTCAGGTCCCCTGGCCCGGCCTCAGGTCCCTCGGCCCTGGCACCAGGGCAGAGGGTGCAGCCTTAGGACCTCCAGCTTGACCTTAGGTCCCCAGTGCTTAGGTGGGGGATGTGGCCTCAGGTGTCCCATCAAGCCCCTCCAGGCAGGGGGTGCAGCCTCAAGTCCCCTGGCCCGGTGCAGGAGCAAAGGGCACAGCCTTAGGTCCCCTGGCCTGGCCTCAGGTCTCCCATCCTGACACCAGGGGGCCTGGTGCCACAGAGCCACTGCCGCCACCGCCGCCTGTGCCCTGGCAACGCTGCTGCTGCTGCTGCCTGCACTGCAGCAACACTGCCGCCTGAGCCTGTGCCGCAAACTGGCCACTCACGCCTCTGCCCCATTCCCCTGCCTCCCATGTGCCTTGGCCCTGCCCCCGCTCCTGATTGGCTGGTAGTATAGCGAAGGTATGGTCAAATTTGCATGTTTTTCTTTTATATATAGGATCATACACACACACACACACACACACACACACATACACACACACACACATATATATTAGAGGCCTGGTGCATGAATTCATACATGGGTGGAGACCAGCCAGCCTGGCCAGGGGGAGGGGACATGGGCGGTTGGCTGGCCTGCCTGCTCGTTGAACTCCTGGTTGAGGGTACAATTTGCATATTAGCCTTTTATTATGTAGATTATACACTGAATGGCCAGATTATTATGTGTTCAGAGGTCATAATAATCTGGCCACTCAGTGTATTTTAGTTGGCTTTTAAGTACTCAGATGATAGGTATTAGAAATGAACAAATAAATAATATACTGATACAGATTCCTTCTATGAAGAAAATAATACAGAATAAAGTATTGGAGAGGGAGATCCCAGAAAGTTCTTGCTCTTTATGCAGAATGGCTAGGGGAGATCTCTGAGAGACAAGGACTTGAACCATGAGAGGAGCCACCAAGGAGATGATGTGAGAGTGTACAATGGGGAAGTGTACATTCACGGGGATGAGGATGCGTTCAAAGCTCTGGGTAAATATAAAACAAGCCCCCCAAAAGGAAAGTGGTAGGAAGAGGGGTGAAAGAGACAAGCAAGAGACTCCCTTACTTCATGCATCTCAGTGGTCTTTGAGTGTGACATTCTTCTGCCTGGATTTCTCTCCCTAATTTCCCTATTTTTTTTTAGTTCATCTTGTTCTTTTTTGACTCTGGACTCCTACTTTCAATAAATTTTGTTTAGTTCCAAATGTCTCAAACTTACTTGACTATAAACCTTTTACATGAAATGTCTGTTATCTACTTCAAGAAATCATTCTAGACATTTAAGTTACCTTAGTTCTTCCCTTAACAGTTGTGAAATAGATGTAGTCAATTACTGTTGCTTACCTTTTGTATTAGCTTTCTCTAGAAAACTGAGAGAGGGAGGGAGGGAGGGAGAGAGAGAGAGAGAGAGAGAGAGAGAGAGAGAGAGAGAGAGAGAGAGAAAGGGAGAGACTTGGCTCAGACTACTATGGAGACTTATAGTCTAAAAAATATAGGCTGGAGAACCATAGAGTAACCAATGTTTCTATTCAAGTACAAAGGCCATCTTTACAGAATTCCCTCTTGCTCTGTTGAGGTCAGTATTTTCTTCTATTCAAGTGTTCAGCTGATTGAATGAGGTCCACCCACATCAGAGAGGGCAATCTTCTTTATTCAAAGTGCACTGGTTTAAATGTTAATCTCATTCAAAACATCATCACAGAAATATTCAGAATAACATTTGAATACACATGTGAACACCATGACGCAGATGAGTTGACATGTAAAATCAACATCACAGTTTTATTATAAGACACGACGAAGAAGAAAATGAAGTATCCCATTTTTATAACTACTTCTGTATTTAATCACTAGTGAATTTGGAGATATGTACTCTTAGTGCTGCCAGTAAATCAGTGACCATAAAATCAACAATGTTCTCCCAATAATGGTCATATTATTACATCCCTTCCTGAAATAATTGTTGAAAGTGGAGTAATTGGACTGGAAGTGAAGTGAGCAAAAATAGACCAAGGGGAGAAACACAGACTAGGTCAGTATAAAAAGAACAGAAAAGGAAAGACTGATAAGAATTTACTGATGAGATTTCTTAGTAAAAGGGATGGAGACAGCTAGTAGTAACTTAAGTTTTGTTGATGCAGGATGGAATAATGTTTTAATTTTGTTATTGTTTGTTTGTTCAGAAAAGTTTTAATTAATCAGAACTTTGTGGAAATCATAGTGTCGGTGAATCTTACTAGCATGCTGGAAGCTTACAGTTATTCACATGACATGCAGTTATCAAACATTTGAAAATAAAAACAACTGAAAGCCAATCTTTCCTAGATTGTCCCCCAGCATTCTAGAGTTTTAACCACATTTGTGATAGAAATGCACTTCAACCTTGAAATTAAGCAGGGAACATAGTGTATTAATTTAGTCACACATTCACCATTTAATTGTTTTAAAGGTGATCTAGGCAAATCTACAGCATTGAAGCATGCACATTTTTAGTGTGCAGTCCAATTCTATTCATGTCTTGCATGATGGATTCAAAAGTTCAAATCATTCTAGTTAATAGAAAATTAAAATCAGTGTAATAGTGGTATTTTGGATAATTAAAAATAGTTTAATCTGAGTACCACCTTTCTATTCTAAAAATCTAGAGTGCTTGGAAAGTGAATACATTGGAAATAAAATATCTCCTAAACTGGATTTCTATATTTCCTGAGTTCAAATCCATCTGTCAGTCTGCAAAGAAACACTCCCTTTCCCTCTTCCAGCCTTTCCCAGCCTCAGCATACAACTGCGACATCAATAGTTTCAGACAGTGGCTGCCAGCCAACCGGAGTCCTGGGGCATCATTGGAGAGAGTGGGCCTGAAGGATACTGGCTGTTCACTCAATTGGAGGAGAAATTCACAGCAGAGGGAGCCATCTGCTACTTCCCATTGAGCTAAGTCCCAATTACAATGTGGCCACAGGGACCACTACCTATATGTTCCAATAATGTTTTATGGAAAGGTGACAGGAAAATGGCTAATGGTAAATTCTGTCACTGAAGCAATATTAGGGAAAGATAATCTGATGGCCTGGAAAATCTATTGTCACTAGTAAGCTGTATGATCTAGATCAAGTTATTGATCTTTCTTTGCTGATATTTTTATCTATAAAATGGAAACAGTTATCATTTATTGAGGTTGCATTTTGTGCTACATACTTTTCATAGTTTACCTCTCCTGATCTTTACAATAACATTATGAAGTAGGTATAATTACATACACACTCATTTCTCAGAGAAGAGAAAATTGGTATTTAGGGAGTTTACATATTGCCTAGATCTCATAAGCATGGAGGCACAATTTGGAAGCAAGCTGTTCATAATGCTTGACCTTCATTATTGCACTGAGTTCCAAAATTCTAATTAGCAGCTACTTAACAGGGTTGTTTCCGGACTAAGTTTATATAATGCAGGCAAAACATGTAGCACAAATACCTGAAAATACATGCTAGTTTTAGCACCTGGGTAAATTAGCAGCAACAACAAAGTCTTCTTAGGTAATCTTTTTATTAATCCCCTTCCAATATTCCCCTTACCTTCCTTCAATGCTGATGAATTCAGTCGGTGCCACCTAATGGGTATCTGTCCATGCAGTCAAAACCTTTTAGTTGTTTCCATTTATCCCATGAATGAATATGTAGTCTCTACAGTTTCCATTGTTTTATGTGGGGAGAGTCAATGATCAACAAACAGGTTCTTGGGTAGAAGCTCAGAGTAGATTTGTAGCTCTTCCACTGGACTTGGAGGGAAATATCTCAGAAGTTCAATTTTCTCATTTCAGGAAAGGGAAGAATGAAGAAGACTTAAAGATAGTGATTTGAATATAAGAAGTGTATTTGGGAGTACTCTTGGGTTTAATATCTGTGGGGAAAGACAAAGAAGTAGAATTGAGCAAAGGAAAAAATTGGCATTAATCCATCTCAGGAAAAGTCTCAGCTGATCATGTGGGGAACTATAAAGTGGTATGATCCTTTAGAGTTACTTCAAGTCAGGAAGAGGGAACTGAGTCTCTGTAACCCTACAACAGTCAATACTGGATATAGGCAGACCCTGGAAAAGGAAATGGCTTTAGGTGAGTTGGCTTTTCAAGAATAAGTTCCAGAATGAACTGACATTCAGGAGCACTTGCAGCTGCTGTAAAATTATGTTGTTTGGTCCTTAAAGGGGTCTTGGACAGCACATTGCAATATCCACTGTAGATAGTGATAGACCTACTTTGCCAAATCTATTTATGAATCTCAACTACCTCCTCCCGATGAATGATTGTGCAGAATCAGGAAAGTCATTACCCAATAAATAGCTGTCTACATTTAGATAGAAATAACTTGTTATATTTTGTTGAATCTTGTATTAAGTTGATATTTGGCTCAAAATTTCTTAATCTTCACAAAGAAGAGATTCAGAGTAAACTGGATAAAGAGTCAACCTGGCATTGGAACAAAGTGAGACACGCAATACTTGGAAATTGTAAGTGTTTTCTGGATGGCCACAGCACCAGTCTTTACTCACAGTCACAGTTCCCAGCCTCTGAGTAAGAATCATGATTAATATTTATTGAATATTCACTATATACTAGACACTGTTCAAAGCACATTGCTTTAAGTTAACTATTTTAATATCACCAGAACTCTAAAGAATGGGCTTTCTAATCACATTATAAAACATGATTCACAAATGAGAAAACAGGCCCAGAGCGGTTAACATGTTTCCCTAAAATCACATGACCAGTAAATAAATAAATAAATAACTGAAATAGTCTCTTGGATCTCATAATGGAAATGATAGTAAAATAAATTAGCACCTCACATTTTTATCCTTACTCATCTTCCTAATCTTTTTTTTCTTTCTTTTTGCCATATGTATTAATTTCCTAGGGCAACCCTAACAAACTATCACAAACTGGGTGGCTTAAATAACAGAAATTTATTCTCTCACTATTATGGAGTACAAAAATCTAAATCTAAGGTTGGTTCTTCTGGAGAGTTCTGAGGGAGAGACTTTTCCATGCCATGGTCTTAACTTCTGGTGTTGCCAGCAATCTTTGGCTTGTAAACACATTATTCAAATCTCCGCTTTTCTTGTCATACATAGTTTTCCCTCTGCGTATTTTCTATGGCTTTTTTTTTCAAGGACACTACTTAGGATTAAGGGTATTCTTAATAGAGAATGACCTCATTTTAACTTGATTGTATCTGCAAAGACCTTATTTCCAAATAAGGCTATCTTCAGAAGTAAAAGCATTAGGAATTCTACATATCCTGATGAAGAATGCATTTCAGCCCATATCACCACATAATTTTCAAGAAGATTAATTCTCAGAGTAAATAATAATTTTGTTAATGCATACTTTTTATATACCTAAAATGTGTCTGCCATTTTTAGCCACTGGAGGTAGAGTGGTTAACAAGACAAACTTTTTATCGGTCAGTCAAAATATTTATTAAGAAGGTGGGTGTAAATCTGCACTGCATTCAAAGCAGGTGCCATTATTCTGTTAAATAAACACATGATGTTAGCTTTGAAGTTAAATAAAGAACTATATTTCTTAAATTTTCAAATAAAAATAATCATAATAAAGAAAAGCAAGATGGGAAGAATCACCTTCCATGTTGTGCGTATAAACCGGCTTCTTTAATTTTTTTCCTTTCCCCTTAGCGTTCCTTCTCAGATACAGAAACCACACCCATATACTACTTTCCAGGCACAGATCTAAGAACTAAGAATCCAGTAATAAGCAGAATAAAGTTCTCAAGGAATTTATCATTAAATGTAATGAAATAGAAAATAAACACTTAACAAATATGATCATTTCTAAAACCAAAATATGCTATAAAAATAAAGTAGGGGAATGTGAGAAAGAGTGACTGGAGCAGCGTGAGCAACTTCATCTAAATGGTCAGGCCAGCTATCCACTGCAGGTGACATTTGAGTTGAGACTGGAGTGACTAGAAGGAGGCAGTCATACAAAGATCCTGGAGCAGAGAAGAAGGTCACACACCCTGATTGGTATTATGTGTAGAATGTTTAGGAAAGAGAATAAAAGTCATTTTCTCTAAAGTGTATAAACTAAGAGGAAAATAAAAAGAAACATGTTAGAGAAGTAAGTGGGAAAGGGAAAAGTTGCTTAGGTTTTATTACAGACAATGATTTAAGCATGAGTCTCAGAAACATTTTTCTAGCTCCATTCTCCACAGGGATAAAACAAAATCAGGGACATCATTTAGGCAGCTCCTGTATAAATTCAAACAATAGGTGATGAGAACTTGGGGCAGGGTTTCAGTGATGAAGGTGGTGAAAATAAGTTGGAAGAGATGACTTTTAAACACAGAGATGTTGGAACTTTCTTACTAATGAAAAAATAATTCATGTATGACACCTCTTTATCAAAGAGCTTATAGTATACTAGGATGGATAACAGAAAAGGCAGTTATAGTTCATTATAATAAGTACTACAATAAAAATAAGTCCAGATGGATTTCCTAAAGCTACTTGGGAAAACTTAAAGGGAGGCTAGAGTTTTCTCAAGATAGATGAGTTTTCTTATCATACAGGAGCTGCCTAAATGATGTCCCTGATTTTGTTTTATCCCTGTGGAGAATGGAGCTAGAAAAATGTTTCTGAGACTCATGCTTAAATCATTGTCTGTAATAAAACCTAAGCAACTTTTCCCTTTCCCACTTACTTCTCTAACATGTTTCTTTTTATTTTCCTCTTAGTTTATACACTTTAGAGAAAATGACTTTTATTCTCTTTCCTAAACATTCTACACATAATACCAATCAGGGTGTGTACCCTTCTGCTGATTCTCTGCTCCAGGATCTTTGTATGACTGCCTCCTTCTAGTCACTCCAGTCTCAACTCAAATGTTAGCTACAATGGATAGCTGACCTGACCATTTAGATGAAGTTGCTCACGCTGCTCCAGTCACTCTTTCTCACATTCCCCTACTTTATTTTTATAGCATGTATCTTTCATAGCTGATATTTTGTCCTATTCTCATTTCAGAGGCTGGCATGCATATGAGATACAGGTTACACATGATTTTTTTGGACAGAAAGAACCCACATCTAACCTCATATGTGTAATAAAGACTGTCCTGAAATACAGTGAAAATGCATCATAGTTTGGGAAAATCATTTGATGAGTGGAGTATGGGTTAGAATCAGCACATGAGATTGACCTTGTTTGCCTCTCTCTGATTCTAGAGCAACAGGACTTGAGACAGTGAGGTGCTGGTCTTGAAAGAAACCTCAGGTGAAAGCATAATAGGCAGACACATAGTTCACATATGGCTTGTCTCTCGAGATAGTGTGCTAAAGTACCTTGGGTTTCTCTTGTGTCAACAGAGGTTCTCTCAAAATGTGTGAAATGCTCTTTTGGAGAGAACAAAATCTCAGAATGGAACTTACATGACTTCATAAGCTCCTAAATCACATTTCCCTAAAAAGGTTTATCTGTATCAGTAGATAACAAATTATCAATAGCATTGCTTTTATAATTATAATTGCTCGGTATTAATCATTATTAAAGGAGAAACACTATTGCTTAATCAGGCACAAAACTTCCTATAGTACTTAACTAAATTATATATATATATATATATATATATATATATATATACTGCCTCATGCTTAGTTCATTTTATCTTTCCAATATAAAACATTTAGTTTTACCTTGGCCCAGGATATTAACTTATTTTGCCTCCTTCTGCTCTTCTGACCACTCATTCATTGGTTGTTTCCCTTGAGGATCTTTCCTTTCACCACACCTTTCCTTGCATTGGCCATCTTGTTGATGTGTTGCTGGGGCTGTATTTATTTTACTGCATCTGGAAGCTAGTCAAACATACAATGTATAAGTCTTTGGTTTAGGGGTAGTTTATGTTATATATCTATATATGAAGTCTTTCAAACAAATCATGATCTCTTGGAACTTTGCCTGAAAAACAAATTACACATGGTTTTCTGCACAAAGAGAACCCACATCTCATATGTTTTGATATGGAATTTGGGATAGTGTTGTAATTTAATTATTCATCTGCCTAGTCACAGATTAGGAAACAAGATGCAAATTAATGTTTTCAAAATCAAGGATACTTACTTCTCCATAAAATAAAATTTCTAAATAAAATATTTAGTATAAATATTGATCAGTTAACTATAAAGGGAAGGTCTAGAAAAAAAAGATAAAATGGAGCAAGATTGAAGCAATTACAATAGAATAATCACAGATTAGTGCATTTACTCTACTCTCAATCATATACATATGTATGTATGTGGCATATGCATATATACAGGATATGGCCAAAGTAGCTTTGCACTTGTTCATATGGAAAATAATACAATAATTAAAAAATAATATTACAGAAATTAGCTGGGTTTCATGTACTTACAACTATAAACTTACTTTAGCATCTGTGTGTGTGTGTATGTGTGTATGTGTGCATACACACATTACATATATACTAGGGGCTCAGTTCACAAAATTAGTGCACTGGGGGAGGGGGTGTCCCTCAGCCCAGCCTACACCCTCTCCAATCTGGGATATCTCTCTCACAATCTAGGACTGCTGGCTCCCAATTGCTTGCCTTCCTGCCAGCCTGATCACCTCCTAACCACTCCCCTGCCAGCCTGATCAACACCTAACTGCCCCTGCCAGTCTGATTGCCCCCGATTGCACTCCCCTGCCAGCCTGGTCAGCCCCAACTGACCTCCCCTGCTGGCCTGGTTACCCCCAACTGCCCTCCCCTACCACCTATCTTATGGTGGCCATTTTTGATGACATGGGGAAGACCATCTTGTATGAGGGTGTGGCAGTCAATTTGCATACTGCCTCTTTATTATATAGGATGATTTTATATGTACTAGAGGCCCAGTGCATGAAAATTCATGCATTTGTGTGTGTGTGTGTGGGGAGGGATCTCTCAGCCCAGCCTTCCCCCTCTCACAGTCCAGTAGCCCTCAGGGCAGGAGGCTACCTGGCAATCAGGGGAAGGTGACATCCTCATCACACCTCTGCTGCTGCCATTACCTGCAGCACAAGCCTTGGCCAGCTCTGCTTAGAGCCTAAGGCAGCCCTGGGTGACTGGGCAGCCAACATCCAAGGCTTGTCTGAGCCTCGGGTCATCTTTGGGCAACTGTGCGGCTGAGGGTGTGTCCAGCTGCACCTTGTGCCTGACACCCCCTGTGGGGGGATGAAAAGACTGGTGGACTCTGGCATGGCTGAGGGGACTGAGTGCCGCCATCTTGTGGCTACTAGGGCCACAATTTTGTGATGGTGTGATGGTCAATTTGCATATTTCCTCTTTATTAGATAGGATGTATAGGCATATAAAATCAAACTTCTTATATTATCTCAGAATTAATTTTCATATCATGATTTCTACTCTTGAAGCTCATAAATCTTTCAGTGTTGTGCTCAGAATCTAGTATTATTAGAAAGCTTATCTCCTTTGAGTTCAGTTTTATATAAATATGCAACCCTTGATTATGTAAAAAGTAGTTAGCATTTTTATTATTTCAGTTCTCCCATTAACTCTTTGAGTAATTACCTATGACCACCATTTTTTCATTTTATAAAGGAAACAAAAACAAATCTCTTTGTGTCATTTTCTCTTAAGGTGTATTGAGAAAAGGAAATTAATGTGTGTTGATTCTCCTTTCTTAGCACTGATTAAAAAAAACGCAACTTTGTAGGTTCCAGATATTTGCCTACTTTGTTAATTTCTGATTTCACTTTCTACATCTGAAAAGTGGTCCACAATTTTTCTATAGCCATTTAAACCAGTGCTTAAACCACTGCCACTTAATTTTAAAGATAATACACTCTGCTGTCATGAAAGTTTTAACACATCCTAAGAAAATTATACAGCAATTATTTTAAGAGAAATCATAGAATACCTTGCCCCAAAACAGTTTTCCCATTGGAGATAATTATTGCACTTAGTACAGTTCAGGATAAAAATTAATACCATCAGTTTAGAGAATAAACAATAATATAGTATAGGTTGTCCTAAGTTTCAGTGAATACAAGAAGAAAAAAAGCAAAATCAACTAAAAAGAAATTATAAGTATTATATATTTTATGCGATCTGAAAACCTACTCTGAGACCTTAAAATTTTTAAAAGTGAAAGAAATTCCACAAAAACAACATATATAGGGATTTAAAAAAAAGTGAATACTCAAAATTTACTTAAGTGAAACAACTACTGACTTACAGAATCTTATAGGTGACTGTAGCCAGTCAGAAAAAGCAGATTTTTCTAGAATGTCAGATTCCCACACAATGCACAGTTAAATTCAAATGCAGGCATCAACCCTCATGCCCTATGGCTCTCCTAAAAAGCAAAGAATATGAGCTGGAAGGATGACAACATGGTAGCATGATGTAAAGAAAAGACCCAATATTCTAAATTCAGGATGAATTCCGAAGAACTAACAAGTAGCCTTATTCAAATTCATAAAAGCTATAAATAGGAGAAACTTACATGCACAGGCAAAGCCACTGCTTCCAGTCAGGAAGAATCCACATTCCTCTCAGGACATGGTATTCTTTATTTTTATTTTTAATATAGTTTTTAGTTTTATTGTTTTCATAGAGGAAAGAAGAGAAAGAGAGAGATAGAAACATGAGTGAGAATCATGGATCAGCTGCCTCTCTCAAACCCCTAGTGGGAAAAGAGCCCCGAACCTGAGCATGTGCCCTGACCAGGAGTCGTACGGAGACCTCCTGGTCTATGGGTTGTCAATTAAGCACTGAGCAACACTGCCCAAGCTAGGGTCTCTTTTTATGTGGGGTTAATATAAAAACCGTATGGTGGGTAATCACCTAGACCACCAGAAAGAATAATGCATTCCTTAGTCAACAAATAACATCAGACAGTTATTACACACTATACATTCATTCACCTCCTTTCTGGGGGCATGGCATTTATCTTCAGGCAGCGTTCCGTGTTTTGGGATAGCCAAGCCTGAGTTTAAAAAGAGTTAAACAGTCACAGAGAATTAAACAGAGAGTCCAACATTTCCCAGACACCTTTGCTGCTGGAGACATATTGCATCTATAAGTGAGTTCCCCTACACACGGCAGGTCATCTAAAGAAATCATAGCTAATTAAGCAATCACCATTAAAAATAAATTATTCTTGTCACCATGCACTTTCATGTTAAATTATCTCCTTGATATTCTATCATTTCTAATCTTATTCTGCAGGTGCTGGTGCATGATGGTTTTTTGATAGTAAGTGAGAGGAAATCAGGAGAAAATGACATTGTACATTGTCATCCGATAAATCTTTTGAGAAGAACAGCATTAGGGAAATGTTTATTTCCACATTGCTGTGCCCTCTTGTACACTGCTATGTATTAACTGCCAAGCAATACTGTGATATTGTGATTTATAAGGTCACTCAGATAACCAAAATACATTTCTCATATATATTTGATCTTACTCCAAGGTTCCTGGCTCATGGCTCACAAAGCTGCTGAAATTCCCTAAATGTTCCGAGTAATAAAGGTGTACTTTGTTATGTTAATGAGGTGGTTTTTGGATCTCACCTAGGGATAAGGGCTGGCTGCCAGAAGAACCAACCATATGATTAGAGGGTTGGAACTTTCAGTCTCCCTCTCCCACCTCTACCCAGGGAGAAGAGAAGGGCTGGAGGTTGAATCAATTCCCAGTGGCCAAAGATTTAATCAATCATGCCTATATAATCAAATATCCATAAAAACCTGAAAGGACTGGGTTCAGTGAGATTCCAGATTGGTGAACATGTGGAGATGCAGGTGCGTAGTGCACCTGGAGAGTGCATAGATGCTCAGTGCCCTTTGCCTATACCTTGCTCTATTAATCTCTTCCATCTGGTTTTTCTGAATTATATCCTTTTATAAGCCTGTATATAGTGCGTGAGTAGGTTTCCTGATTCCTATAAATTGCTCTATCAAGTTAACCTAACTTGATGTTAGGAATTTGGGAACCTCCATCAGAAGTACAGGTAATGATCTGGATTTGGGATTGGCAACCTGAGTTGGAGGGGTTGTTGGGACCTTCAGTTTGTACCTAGTTGGTCAGAAGCACAGTTAACAGCCTGGGCTTGTGACTGGAATCTGAAGTGAAGGGCAGTCTTGGGAACTTAGCCCTTTGCCTGTGGAATCTGATGCTATCTCCAGGTAGATATATCAGCACTGAGCTGAATTTTTTTAAATATGTTTTATTGATTTTTTACAGAGAGAAGGGGAGAGGGATAGAAAGTCAGAAACATTGATGAGAGAGAAACATTGACCAGCTGCCTCTTGCACACCCCCTATGGGGCATGTGCCCACAACCAAGGTACATGCCCTTGACCGGAATCGAACCCGGGACCTTTCAGTCCTCAGGCCGACACTCTATCCACTGAGCCAAACCAGTTTCGGCCTGAGCTGAATTTCTGGACTCTCAGGTGGTATCTGAGAATTGCTTGTTGATGTATGGATGCCTCCATACACAAGTTCAAATTAGGTCATTTAAAAATACATTTAAAATAATAAAATAAAACATTAATATTATAAATATGCTTCATAGTCATGGCTATTAGTAAGGATTAATATCATTTTTAATGTATTGTTTTTTAAAGTAGGTCTCTATATAACAGTATTAGTGTATAATGTCATCATTCAAATATTTGAGAAAAATGTAGCAAGTTTCTATTCATTAAAATATTTTTTCTGAAAAAAATACTTTTAAGTAATTCAATGCACCTGAGTGCTGGGTGATAGTATCTTTTAAATAATAACTAAATAAAAATTTAATCACTGTAATTGCATCATGAAAAAAATTGTTATTGGTTGCATATAAAATCAGTTAATTTCCTTTGTTGCAAATTTTATCTTTCCTTTGAAATTACTGTGTGCTGAACCATTCCCAATAATTTTAAGGGACATAAAGTTGTCTTCTAATGTTCAAGGGCACTACATATTGCTGCTTGGTTTACTTGATAGGTTTTGAAATTTGCATTTATTTTGATGCTTAGGTAGTTTACTTTATTTATATGACTAAGTAATAGTGTACATCTTCTTTATGTTGTAGAACACTGATAGAAAAAATGAGAAGTCAAACTCATCATAATGATATTCACAAATGAAAAATTGTTAGTAAAATTGGGGAAAAGTTATGTGTTGTGTCACTCATATTAATTTTAAAAATACCACTATTCTTTAACATTGTAAAAGATCATTTTATAGCTATTTTCCTTATTTTATCTGTATCATACATTAGTATATGTGTTCATTTATTCAAATACATGTGGGATTTGTTTTGCAAATCAAGAAAGAAGCAATTTTGTTGGAATAAAGAGGAAAATGAGTGGATGGGCATAGCATAGCTTTTTTTCTTTCAAAGCTTTTTCTTTTATTATTGTTTTGATCACTTTGTGTAAGAGTAGCTATTCTGAGGGGAAACTTTGGAAATTTGTGTAGCACATTTATATTGGTGCTTAAATTAAAAAAAAATAGTTCAAAAAAACCCAAACGAAAAACTGGAAAAAGCAGTTCTCACTACCTATGCTGAAAACCAACAATGCTGTGGCTTTAATAACATTGAGAGGCATCCTCCTTGGTAAAAATGTAATCAGGGCTAGCAGCAAGGAACAGGCTGTTCAAGTGAGTTGCTGGGCACTGTTCTTCAAAAGGGAAATGCAGAGCATGATGGGTGCCACATGTGTATTGTGGTTGATAGTTTGGGTTACAACATACTTGCAGTATTCCTTGTGAGATGTTATAAAGAACCGGAGGGTTCTGCCTGCATAAGTGAGAACAATTGTAGGAGTATTTGTTTATTGTTTCATTGTAGGTTTATTTGTAGCCAACAGATGATATGGTCTGAATTTGGGAGTTATACATTTTAACCTTTCTAAGTTTTTATATGAAGTCCCTGGACATAGTAGTCACAATAAAGCCTAGATGCCAAAATACTGTGTTAGGATACTTGGTGTTAGCTGTTTCAGTGACATGCCATAAAAAGATTTGTTTCTTACTCAGGTGAAGTCTAATATAGGTTCAGTGTCTTCTGTTTTGGTGACTACATGCCAAAATATAGCCAAAAAATTAAAAAGTAATAAAAAATAGAAAAGGCAATTCTCACTACCTATGCTGAAAACCAAAATGTTGTGACTATACACAAATTTACAAAATTATGCAATGTAGAGGCCATAACTTTTCTGTTTATTGCAGCAGAAGGCAGGGATAGAGGAGGAACGCCACTTCTTTATCAAATTTGTATGAGTCAGGGTTCTCCAGAGAAATGGAATAAAAAAAACCCATAAGATATAGACAGATCAATGCATAGACAGATTATCTATATATCTATCTATCATGTATCATCTATCTATGATCTATTTATCTATCTAAAAAGATTTATTATAAGGAATTGACTCATGTAATTATGGAGATGAAAAAGTCCCTAAATCTACAAACAGAATCAGCAAGCCAGAGCCCAGGAGACCCAATAATTTAATCCCATTCCCGAGGTAGGAAAAAAGAAACATCCCATTTTAAAGGCAATCAGGAAGAACAAATTCTGCCTTACTCAGGGGAGGGTCACACTTTTTGTTTCATTTGAACTTTTAACGTAGATTATATGCCTCCCTCCCCACACAAGGAGAGCAATCTGCTTTACTCTGTCTACTTACCAATTTAAATGTTAATCTCATCTAAAATAACCTTCTAGAAATACCTAGAATAATGTTTGACCAAATATCTGGGCACCTTGTGGCCCAATCCACCTGACTCATCACAAGTTTATCCATTGTCATTTGGGCACCCAAACATATATCCTGAAGCTATACTTAATCATCAAATAAAGACAATATCAAGGCCATCATTCTACCTAACATAATATAACCATCCTGCATAGAAATGCACTAACTACTTTTTCAGAGGAGGAGTTCAAGTCCTTGAAGGATACTTACTTATTTTCTTGGTATCTTGTAACTTATTGCTATGGTGTAAAGTTTATAATCCTATATAATAAAAGCCTAATAGGCTGTGTCCAGTCTACCAGTCGGTCCTTCAACCAATCAAAGCATAATATGCTAATGATATGCTACGGCTGCTCAACTGCTCACTATGACATGCACTGACCACCAGGGGGCAGAATGTCGACTGGTTGACAGTTGCTATGATGTGCACTGACCACCATGGGGCAGATGCTCTGACTGGTAGGTTAGCTTGCTGCTGGGTTCATCCAATCAGGACTGAACAAGATGGGCCAGACACACCCTGGAGCATTCCCATGACCCTTCGCTGGCTGGCCAATCTCCCACATCCCTCCCTGACCCTGATTGTACACCAGTAGGGTCCCTCGGGCTGGCCTGTGCCGTCTTGCAATCAGGGACCCTCTGGGGAATGTCAGAGAGCTAGTTTCAGCCTGATCCTTGGCCAAGGGACTCCATTTGTGCATGAATTCATGCACTGAGCCTCTAGTACTTAATAATATTTTATAAAAATCAATCAATGCCATATGTTACATGATGAGGAACTAAGGGAAGGAAGAAAATGAAAAATATTTTCTTAAAAATTACACGGACACATAGCAAACATTTAAAATAAAATAAGGAGAACATCATGACAATCACAGTCCTTATTTTTGTAACTAGCCATGTAGTTGTAGTTAGTATTTATAACTGCATTCTTCCACTATTCTTTCTGCATTTCCTTTGGCTTCAGCAAGTACCTCAACTGGTCATGTTTCTTTATCAGATGGTGTGATTCAAATTCTCCTTTTTGAAGGAGTGGCAGGGGATGCTAGAAAATAGGAAGGAGCACTTAGAATATTTGGTTGACCCAATTTGCTAGCTAAATTTTGATACGTGAAAAATAGATATGAAAATCAATTCTATCAAATCTAGAAAACCAAGCAGACACTGTACTTTTGGACCATCTGAGGCAATTTTTATTTGGAGATGAATCATATTTTATTTGCCTAAGTACAAATAAAACAAAACAAAAATAACTATTTTTTATGGCTTAGTTCTGATTGACTCTTCTATTGATTTTTGCTCCCACACTGAGTGTACACATTGGCTATTTTCTTAGGGATTCTCAAGTACTTTCACAATAGAGTCTATATTAGCTATGAACTGATCCAAGTCATTGATTAAGCAAGCCAAATGTACATAGTAGATACAGCCATCATTAGTCACTAGAGGCCTGGTTTATGTATACCATTGGAGTCCCTCAACCTGGCCTGTGCCCTCTTGCAATCTGGGACCCCTTCGGAAAAGTCATACTGCTGGTTCCAGCCTAGTCTCCACAGGACAGGAAGAGGAACTCCACCGGTGCAATAATCTATGCACTAGGCCGGTTTCAGCCCAATCTCTGCAGGCCAGGCCAAGGGACCCCACTGGTGCACAAATCCATGCACCAGGCCTCTAGTATGCATATAATAAATTTGGTTAATCTCTTTCTGCCATCTCCCCTCTGCCCTTCCCTCTGAGATTCATAATCTATTTAACATTTTCATTCCTGTGCATTGAGTGTCTGCCTCCTTGTGGTCAGTGTGCATCATAGCTACCAGTCAAATTATCAAATGGTTGGATGTCACTTAGGCTTTTATATACATGCCAGAGACATGGTGCTTGAAATTTGTGTACCCTCTCCGATCCGAGATCCCTGTCAAAATCTGGAACTGCTGACTCTTAATTGCTGACCTGCCTGCCAGCCTGATGAGCCCAACTGCTCTTCTGCCAGCCTTATCACCCCTAACTGCCCTTCTCTGAAAACTGATTGCCCCTAACTGCCCTCCCCTGCCAGCCTGATGGCCTCTAGCTGCTCTCCCCTGCTGCCTGATTGTCCCTAACTGCTTCTGCCTTGGCCCCCACCACCATGAGTTTTTCCAGAAAGATATCTAGTCTAATTAATATATTACTTTCTTATCAGTATAGACAGAGTTTTAAGGTATTGTTAAGCCTCCCTTTACCAATTATTTCTCTTCTAGTAAAAGTAGCATTTGGAATTAAATAAACAAAAAGAAAAATCTTCTATATAGGCTTATTCTATTGTTTACCAACAGAGTATGGTCATGCTATGTCTTCTTCCCACCTAAAACATCTATCATACAGAAATAATTGTATGAAGCAGGTGCATTTCTATCCTTAAAGACTCTTCCTTCCATGAGTCTTGTGCTCTATCCAAGACTAGGCCAAACACTGGGTATAGTTAAAAAATTTTTGCTTATCTTCATCTATAATAATAATAACAATAGAAATAATATAATGATGATATTTATGCAAAAGTCACAGCTGAGAAGGAATGAGTGGAAACCACAGAAGAAAGGAAGAAAGGAGAATCATTAGGCAGCATGCTGACAAACTGCTACTAAAGTAACAAAATTAAGGAGAAGATTTTACTACTAATTATTTATGTGGTTTCCTAGGTCTTCTTTACTTTTCTATTCCCCACTAGTTTGACTATAATAGTGAACTTCCAAATCATCTTTCTTTACATTATGTTAAATAAATTAAAAGCTTTAGTCAACTTATTAAAAATTTAATTTTGTTTGTCATCATGTGACTAAAGTATCAGACATTCTCTGGCTTAATATTTTTCTGCTAAACTTTCTTGTTATCAAGACTTGACCCAATTAACATGCATAATAAGGTTCTCTCCATCACAAGTTGTTCTATTAAGTAAGCTGTCTAGTTCTTATTCATTTTATATGTTTAGATAAGCAAATCCAGGGTTATATATTTATTATAAAGATTTATTTGGAATATAGGAGGATGTACAGGGTATGTAGATGTGTGCATTAGTATGTCTGTGTATATGGAATCTGATGCAAAACAAGATTTAAAATTGAGATTAGATACAATAAACTATCCAATTAAGTTTTTTGTTTTGTTTTAGTTTTCCTGCTCAGCTTGTTTTTTCTTGATTTGCAGACATACCTTTAGGCTTTGTTCGAAAAGAATGTGGTTGATATCACTGTTTTGTGAGGATACAAATTTCAGTCAACATGCTTGGGTATGAACATTTCTTCTTATACTGTATTTATCTGCTTTGATGTTTTGGACTCTCCTTAGAAAGGATTTCTTGTGTTACTTTCTTCTCCCTGATCAAAGAAATATTACAAAGCACAGGGACTTTATATCTTAGTATACAGAAAATCCAAAGGTATAAAGTTTAGGAAAAATTAAAAGAAGCATCTGATGCAAGATTCTTTAAAGAAAAGAAATGGGGGAAAAATAGATACAGAGGCAAAGAAGCATTGAACAGACTGTCAAACTACAATGGGAAGGCAGGGGAGGGTGGGGGTGGGGGCTGTAAGAGATCAACAGAAGGACTTGTATGCATGTGTATAAGCATAACAAATGGATACAAGTAACGTGGAGGGGAGTGGGGGCAGGTGAGAGCATGTGCTGGGGGTTAGGGAAGGCCAGGGGGAGGTGAATGGGGGGAGAAAAGAAATATATGTACTGCTATTTGTAATATTTTAAATAATTATATATATATATATATATATATATATATATATATATATATCCTATATAATAAAAGAGAAACATGCAAATTTGACTGTTCCTTTGCTCCTGATTGGCTATGCTACCAGCCAATCAGGAGCAGGGGCGGGGCCAAGTGACGTGAACGCTGGGCTGGGGGGTGGAGATGAAAAGGCAGTGGCAGGGAGCGCCCAGCCCCTGAGTCTGGATGGTTGCAGGCAGCTGGGGCTGAGCTGAGCAGGGCAATAGCTGGGTGCCCAAGGCCTAAAGGGGAACTCTTAAAAGCAACCCATTTTGATCTGGGCACAAAAGGACAGCCTAAAAACTTCAAAAGTGTGCGGCTTCTTAGACCCAAGGGGAAAAAAAGATTGCACAGACTTGTGTGCAGACCCAGGGTTATCACACTTAACTCTGGCTTTTTTTTTTCCTCCTCTTTAAATCCTTGCTTCTGATTATTAAGCCCAATACATAGGATCAGCCAATTAGGGACACTCTAAGAGATTGCAAGGGAAAGTTGTTTTTTTGGAACCTGAGGATCAGAATGGGGAATAACCATCAGAGAACCAGCTCTGGGGCAACCCACTCCCCCAAACTGGTATTAAGTGCCACAGGGAAAGCAGGATCTAAGTACTGGCTAGAGGTCAATCCAGAAACACTGCCATACAGAGATTGAATCACAAATTGAATCTTGTGTAAACACAAATAAACTGCCTGCTTAAAAATCAGGATTGGTTTACAACACTGAGGAGCAGAGGAATGCAGGGAACTTCAATACTGTCCTGACTAGGAAACAGGCATGCCAAACAAAACAGTAGAGGAAGTGAATGAACTTCACTACTGCACATTTTTATTTTTTTCATCTTTTACTTAAGATACTATTTTTTTCTTTTGTCCTCACTTAATTTTACCTTTTAAGTTATTACATTTTTACTTTCAATCAGTATTATTATTATAACTATTTTACTTTTTTAAAAAATATATATATTTTATTGATTTTTCACAGAGAGGAAGGGAGAGGGATAGAAAGTCAGAAACATCGATGGGAGAGAAACATCGATCAGCTGCCTCTTGCACACCTCCAACTGGGGATGTGCCCACAGCCAAGGTACATGCCCTTGACCGGAATCGAACCTAGGACCTTTCAGTCCGCAGGCCGACGCTCTATCCACTGAGCCAAACCAGTTCAGCTTACTTTTTTTTTTTTTAAGTGTCATTTTAGTTTCTCTTTATTTTACTTTGGGATTAGTATTCTACATCCTATTTTCATATTTCCTTTAGCATCGTTTTACTCTATCTCAACTTAACCTTTATGCCATCACTCTCTTACTCATTTTACCCCTTTTCTTGTCCTGTTTCTCTTACCCTATTCCTGCTTTAGATTTTCCCTATTCCTTCTTTTTACCCCCTGTTAAAATTTACCCTACTTATATATCTAATAGAGGCACAGTGCACAAAATTTATGAATGAGGTGTGTGTCCCTCACCCTGACCTACACCCTCGCCAATCTGGCACACCTGGAGGGATATGCAACTGTCTGTTTAGGCCCAATAGAATTGGGCTTAAAAAGGCAGTCGGACAACCCTCTCACAATCCAGGAATGCTGGATCCCAACTGCTCACCTGCCTGTCTTCCTGACGGCCCCTAATTGCTTCTGCCTGTCTGCCTGATCACCCCCTAATCACTCCCCTGATAGCCTGATTGATGCCAAACTGCTCCTCTTCTAGCCTGGTCACCACTAACTACCCTCCCCTGCAGGTTTGATTGTCCACAACTACCATTCTCTTGCAGGCCTGATCCCTCCTAACTGCCTTTCCCCTGCTGGCCATCTTGTGGTAGCCATCTTGTGTCCACATTGGGGCAGCCATCTTTGAGCACATGTATGAGGGAAACCATCTTGTGTGTTGGAGTGATGGTCAATTTGCATATTACTCCTTTATTAGATAGGTTAGAGGCCTGGTGCATGGGTGGGGGGCAGCTGGTTTGCCCTGAAGGATGTTCTGGATCAGGAAGAGGGTTTCCTTAGGGCATGGGGAATTCTGGGCAAGGGGCTTGTGGTGGTTTGCAGGCAAGCCACCCCCTAGCAACCCAAGTGGAGACCCTGGTATCTGGAATTTATTTAATTTCTATAATTGAAATTTTGTAGTCTTGAGCAGAGCCAAGCCTCCTATTTGCTACGAGACTCCAGCCATTAGTTTTGGAGTTTATTTATCTTCTTTAATTAAAACTTTGTAGCCATGAGTGGAGGCCTAGGCCAAGCATTGTGTGTGGAAAGCTTGGCTTCTTCCATTGCCAGGGAAACCCAAGTCTCCTGCTCACTACTTGGCTTCAGCCATTTTGATTGCATTATTTTGCATACTTGCTGCTGATTGGCTGGTGGGCATAGCTTGTGGTTGTATAGATAGGATTTACAGCCCCCCCTGCTCCAAATCCATATACACCTCTCTCTTTCTTCACTATCCAAAAAATGTTTTTCTTTCTGTCCTTTTGTTAGTCTTTGCTTGATTGTTGATTATGTCAATTTTTTATGCTTGTTTGTGAGATTGTTTCACTTTTTCTTTTTGTTTTTTGGGTTTTTTTTTTTGGTTGTTTTCTTTTTGCTTCTGTTTTCCCTCGCCTCAATGATATTAGTTGTTTGTAGTTTGCATTCATCTTCAGGTACTTGTTGCTGACATGGGTTTGGGATTAGTGGTTGTTCTATTGGAGTTTTATCCCCATATGTATAGTTTGTTCCCCTCTTTCTTATTCTCTCTTTTCTCTCTTATTTTTCTCCTTTTCCCAATTTGATATTTTCACTCCTTTTTTCTGTTCTTTTTTCTTTCTTATAGTCTAATTCATCTTTCTCTGGTAGTCACCTTTATTTAGGTTTATTAATATAGTAAATATATTTGTGTTCAGTTTCTTCTGCATTGTGCCTTATTGTGTGGCATTTTGTGCCTTTTAATCTACACAGGAGAGAGAGAATTACTTAACCAGATGTGCAAGGAAGAGAGAACGTGGAAAAACAAAGAAAGCATCCACATATCAAAGAAAAGCAGGCATCATCAGAAATGGAAGTAAACGAAATGGAGGCAAGCAACCTGTCAGAAACACAATTCAGAGAATTGGTCATAAGATGGATGAAAAAAAAAGGAGACAAATTCAACCATGTGTGTAAAAACTAAGAGGAAATGAAGAAGAATCAAGAAAAAATGAAAAATGACATTGCTTCTGTAAAGAACTCAATAGAAAGCATCAAGAGTAGAATAGAATGAGCAAAGGACTGCATCAGTGATTTAGAAGACAAGGTAGGAAAAAATACCCAAGTAGCTTCTAGAAAAAAATATTAAAAAACAGTAGGAGAGCCTTAGGTAACTTTGGAACAACACAAACCAAAACAACATCTGCCTTACAGGGGTTCCAGAAGGAGGGGAAATGTAGCAAGGAATAGAAAACTTTTTTGAAGAAATTATGACAGAAAACTTCACCGATATAGGGAAGAAAAAACAATAGAAAAATCCAAGAAGCTCACAGAGTTTCAAGCAAAATGAACTCCAAAAGACCAATGCCAAGGTACATTATAATTAAATTGACAAACACCAATGACAAAGTAAGAATATTAAAAGCAGCCAGAGAGAGACAGAAAGTTACCTACAAAATCAGACTAGCAACTGATTTCTCAACAGAAACACATTAGGACAGAAGGGAATGGAATGAAATGGAATGGAATGGAATGAAATATACAAAGTCATACAAAGGAAGGGTTGAATCCAAGAATACTGTACCCATAAAGGCTATCAATCAAAATTGAAGGTGAAATAAGGAGCTTCACAGACATAAAGGACTAAGGAAGTTTATTACCACCAAACCAGCAATGCAAGAAATGCTAAAGAGTTTGCTGTAAAAAAAGAAAAAGAAAAGAAATAGGAAGTGCATAGGAGCACAGGGGTAAAGAATAAAAATGTGACAAACAATATCTATCAATAATAACTTTAAATGTAAATGGATTAAATGCCATAAATAAAAAAAACTTAAGGTAATGGATTAGATAAGAAAACATGACCCATATATCTACTGTCTATAAGAAAGCCACCTCAGAAAAAAAGGACACACACAGACTAATGGGAAAAGGATGGAAAAAGATTATTCATGCAAATGGAAATGAAAAAAAAAGTGTGTGTAGAGTCGCAATAGTTATATCTGACAAATTAGATCTCAAAGTGAAGTACATAAAAAGAGATTAGAAAGGCCACTTCATAATACTAAAGAGAGCAATCTAACAAGAAATAACTCTGGTAAACATATATGCACCCAATACTTGAACACCCAAATACATAAAAAACAAACAAACAAACAAACAAAAAAACATCTGGAAGATATCAACCGAGAGATTGAGAGCAATACAATCATAGTAGAATACTTGAATACCCCACTATCACCAATGGCAAAATCCTCTAAATAAAATTTCAGCAAAGAAATATCAATCTTAAATGACTCACTAGATCAGATACAATTAAATGACATCTTCAGAACATTTCACTCCAAAGCCACAGAATATACATTCTTCTCAAGTGTACATGGGTCATTTTCAAAGATAGACGATATATATTGGGTCAAAAGCAAAGTCTCTTCAAATTCAAGAATATATAAATCATATCAAGCATTTTCTCAGATCACAGTGACATAAAACTGAAAATCAACCACAATAAAAACAATCAAAATAAATCAAACACATGGAGACTAAATAGCATGCTCTAAAACAATGATTGGGTTACCAAAGAGATCAAATATGAAATAAAAAACAAGATGGCAACAAACAACAATGAAAACACAACAATCCAAAATCTATGGGACACAGAGAAAGCAGTCTTGAAAATAAAGTTCATAGCTTTGCAATCCTACTGCAAAAAAAAAGAAAGAAAGAAAGAAAGAAACACTAGTTATGAACTACATAACCATACAACTCAAAGAGTTAGAAATAGAGCAACAAGAAAAGTCCAATGTAAGCAGAAGGAAAGAAATAATAGAGATCAGAGAGGAGATAAATGACATAGAGACCAACTATATATATATAACAAATCAAAAAAACAAAGAGCTGGTTCATTGAAAGGATAAACAAGCTTGATGAACCACTAGCCAGGCTCACCAAGAAGCAATGAGAGAAGACCCAAATAAATCAAATCAGAAATGAAATAGGTGAAATAACAACAGACCCTACAGAAATACAAAGGATTGTTAAAAATATTATGAAAAATTCTATTCCAACAAAGTGGACAACCTGGAGGAAATAGACATATTCTTAGAAAAATACAACCTTCCAAACTCAATCAGGAAGAATCTAAACATCTTAATAGGCCAACAACTATGGAAGAAATTGAAGAAGTCATCATAAAGCTTCCAGCAAACAAAAGTCCAGGGCTGGACGACTTCACAGGGGAGTTTTACCAAACATTCAAGGAAGAACTAAAACCTCTCCTCATCAGACTATTCCAAAATATTCAAGAGGAAGGAAAACTTCCAAGCTCCTTCTATGAAGCCAGCATCACCCTAATACCAAAACCAGATAAAGACAACAGAAGGATAAAGTATTACAGGCCAATATCCCTCATGAACAAAGATGCCAAAATCCTCAACAAAATTCTACCAAATTGGATCCAGCTCTACGTCAGAAAGATCATGCACCATGACCAAGTAGGATTTATCCCAGGGATGCAAGAATAATGCAATATCCACAAATAAATAAACGTGATCCATCACATAAACTAATTGAGAGATAAAAATCACATAGTCATATCAATTGAGGCAGAGAAAGCATTTGACAAAATCCAACACCCTTTGTTGATAAAATCTCTCAACAAACTGGGAATAGAAGGATCATACCTCAACATAATAAAAGCCATATATGATAAACCCTCAGCCAACATCATACTCAATGGGCAAAAACTAAAACCATTTCCCCTAAGAACAGGAGCAAGACAGGGATGCTTACTCTCACTACTCGTGTTCAACATAGTACTGGAAGTATTAGCCATTGCAATTAAAGAAGAAGAAGAAATACAAGGCATCCAAATTGGAAAAAGAAATAAAGCTGTCATTATTTTCAGATGACATGATATTGTACATAAAAACCCAAAAGACTCCATCAAAAATATTAGACTTAATAAATTGAGCAATATATCAAAATACAAAATTAACAACAATAAAACTATGGCATTTCTGTATACCAATATAGAAATGAACTTACAGAAAGAGAGACTAAAAAAGCAATCCCATTTACCATCACACCAAAAAAAAAATTAAGATACCTAGGAATTAACTTAACTAAGGAGGCAAAATACTTATATGTGGAAAACCACAGGACACTGAAAAAGAGATAAAGGAAGATGTAAACAGATGAAAGAACATACCTTGTTCATGGATTGGTAGAATAAACATCATCAAAATGTCCATACTATCCAAAGAAATCTATAGATTCAATGCACTCCCTATTACAATACCATCAACATGTTTTACAGAACTAGAAAGAACTCTCCAAAAATTAATTTGGAATTAAAAAAAGACCCCAAATAGCCACAGCAATCCTGACAAAGAAGAACAAAGTAGGTGGGTTCTCAATACCAGATTTCAAGCTGTATTACTAAGCCACTGGAACAGACAGATAGACCAGTGGAATAGTCTAGAGAATCCAGATATCAACCCAATCCACCCTACTCAATTAATATTTGACAAAGGAAGCATGAACATACAAAAGATTCAAGACAGTCTCTTCAATAAATGGTGTTGGGAACATTAAACAGATACATACAAAAAAATGAAACTAGATCACCAATTTACACCATACACAAAAATAAACTGAAAATGGATAAAGGACTTAAACATAAGATGGGAAATCATAAAAATACTAGAAGAATCTACGGCAGAGAAATCTTAGACACATGCCGAGGCAATTTCTCCTAGGGCAATGAAAATTAAAGGGAAAATAAACAAATGAGACTACATCAAAATAAAAAGCTTTTGCACAGCAAAAGAAACAATCAACAAAACAAGAAGAAAGCCCACTGTATGGGAAAGCATATTTGCAAATGTTATCATTGATAAAGATTTAATGACCAGCATCTACAGGGAACTTATATAACTTAATAAGAGGAAGATAAATGATACAATAAAAAAAATTGGCAAGGGACCTAAATAGAATCTTTTTGAAAGAAAATGGAAGGAAGGCCAAGAGACATGAAAACATGCTCAAAGTCACTAATTATCCAAGAGATGCAAATCAAAATGACAATGCAGTACCATCTCACACCTGTCAGAATGCCAATCATCAGCCAATCAACAAAAGACAAATGCTGGCAAGGATGTGGAGAAAAAGGAACCCTCATGCACTGCTGGTGGAATGCAGACTGATGTAGCCACTGTGGAGAACAGTATGGAGTTTCCTCAAAAAACTAAAAATGGAATTTCCATTTGACCCATTAATCAAACTTCTTGAAATATATCCCAAGAAACTAGAAACACCAATCAGAAAGTATATATGTATCCCTATGTTCATAGCAGCACAATTCTCCATAGCTAATATTTGGGAACCACCTAAATGCCCATCAGCAGATGAGTGGATTAGAAGACTATGGTACATCTACACAATGGAATACTATGCTGCTATAAAAAAAAGGAACTCTGACCATTTGCAGAAGCATGGATGGGCCTGGAGAGCATTATGTTAAGTGAAATAAGCCAGTCAATGAAAGAAAAATGCCACATGATCTCACTCATTTATGGGAAATAAAGAACATTATAACCTGATGAACAAAAAGATAGATACAGAGGCAGTAAAGCACTGAATTGACTGTCAAATTACAGCAGGAAGGCTGGGGAGTGTTAGGGAGGTGGGTAAAGAGATCAGCCAAAGGACTTATATGCATGCATATAAGCACAACCAATGAACACAAGACCCTGGGGGGTTGGGATGAGGGCATGTGAAAAGGGGTAGGGGAGGTTGGGGGAAGGTCAATGGGGAAAAAAGAGGAGATATATGTACTACTATGTGTAATACTTTAAACAATAAAAATAAATAATCCTATATAATAAAAGAGAAACATGCAAATTTGGCCTTACCTTCACTATGCAAGCAGCCAATCAGGAGCAGGGGGCAGGGCTGAACAGTGCAAGGTGGGGGCCAGGGCCAAGGTGGCATGCGAGAGGCCTCCAGTGTGAGGTACTTCCAGGGCTGGGCTGTTCTTGCCGGGGTTAAGGCCAGGGCAGGGCTGTGGCTTGCGCGAGGCCATCTGGGGGTGGGGCCACAGCATGAGCAAGGCAGTGGGGCAGGGTCCTCATTGCAGCCCCAATCCCATCCCCAGCAGGAGGTGGGCAGGAAATCCCCGTCTGACAATCCAGGAAAGAAACAGCTCAGATTCAGGCCGGCAGTCTGAGAGAGGTTGCACGGAGACTTGGGGGGCATGGTCTTCTTTTCAGGGGCATGCTCTGGAGTCTTTGTGCACCCAGGTGTCCTGAAAAGTGGATTTCCATGACAAGTTTACTGCCTGTGGGGAGCGCATCACATTGTGCATCCTAGAGGGGTCGGGCGTGTGAGAAATCTGACCATGGGTTCCTGCACTTTACTTCTAGAAGAGGCACATTGGCTCCAAATTAAAGAAGAAAAAAAAGGCAAAGCAGTTTGTGTCTTTGTTTCAGTCTTCACTGGAGAAAGGCTCTTTGGTGAACAATGAGATATTCCTCTGGGATTACTGAAACAAAGACACAAACTGCTTTGCCTTTTCTTATTTTTTTCCTTTGGGAAGGGGAGGAAGTCATCCTGTCTCTGTCCAGTGAACTGCAGCTTAATCACTGGGAACTAGCTTGGAGCAGCTGGTACTCTGCTCATTCCATGGGTTGTCTTTCACAGTTCCTCTTGTATTGTGTGGAATCTGGGTGCTCTCTGTCTCACAATGTGTCCCTACAGCCATCCATCAATACCAGCCTCTGAGCAGGAGGAGCCCCAGCAAGAAGTTTGTGAAACTCTTAAGAATTTGGGAGGCTGGCAACTGTCTGATGCTGTAACAATGAATTTAGAGAAGAGAATGGGTGACAAAGGATGAAGTAAATGAATGGAATTCTCTCCCCACTTTTTCTTCTAGATCCAATTTTTTTCTCATTTCCTACAGCTGGAATATTATTATGAAACTCCAACACACAGGAGGGCTGCCCCATGTGGTCAAAGATCCTGCCCCCATGTGGACACAAGATGGCCACCAGAAGATGGCCAGCAGGGGAGGGCAATGGGAGGTTCCAGACCTGCAAGTGAGGGCAGTTGTGGGCCATCAGGCCAGCGGGGGAGGGCAGTTGGAGGGGCCAGGCCTGCAAGGGAGGGCAGTTGGGGGAAATCAAGCCTGCAGGGCAGATAGGGGTGACCAGGTCAGCAGAGGAGGGAAGTTGGGGGCAAAGAGGCTGGCAGGGGAGCAGTTAGACATCAATTAGGCTGGCAGGGTAGTGGTTAGGAGGTGATCAGGCAGGCAGGCAGAAGTGGTTATGGGCAATCAGGGAGGCAGGCAGATGAGCAGTTTGGAGCCAGCAGTCCTAGATTGTGATAATGATGTCCGACTGCCTGGTGGGCCCGATCCTTTTGGGATCGGGCCTACACAGGCAATCAGACATCCCTCGAGGGGTCCCAGATTGGTGAGTGTGTAGGCTGGGCCAAGGGACATCCCCTGGCCCCCGTGCACAAATTTTGTGCACTGGGCCCCTAGTATATATATAAATGTGTGATTCTTTGTCCAAAAAATGAGCACTTTCATAAATTAAATGAAGAAATTTTGGATATACTTGATGGAGATTTTCACACCTATTGAGTGATGACTCCTTTGATTCAAAGGATGAAGCTGAAAAGGAAAATATTCTCATTGAATTTATTAATACTATTACTCCTTAAGGAATGTCATGTCATACATTAAAATTGAAAGTAGGTACAGTCATCATGCTACTGAGAAATATTTATAGTAAACTAGAGGACTGATGCATGAATTCATGCACAGGTAGGGTCCATTCGGCCCTGCCTCCAGGGCAGATCAGGGGTGCTGAGGTTGTTGGCAGTACGGCCCCAACCCTGATCAGGGTAGGGGGGTAATTGGGGGTGGGACCCCCTGGTGGGAGGGGCCAAGGTTGGTTGGTTGGCCAGCCCCGCCCTCTGGTCAAACTCCTGGCTGAGGGGACAATTTGCATATTAGCCTTTTATTATATAAGATGGGGTCTTTGTAATAGTGCTCGATTTGTTATCAAAAGATTGCAACCTAGCATAATCAAAGCAAAATTATTAACAGGATCTGTAGAAGGAGAGGTTGTTCTGACTCTAAGAATTGATTTGTCATTGTCTGACACTGTCTTCCCATTTAAATTAATTCGAAGACAGTTTCCTGTGATGCCAGCATTTGTGATGACTATTGATAAATAACAAGGACAAACTCTGGACACAGTAAGGAATATTTCTACCTGAACCTGTTTTCGGACATATTGCTTTCCTTTGAGTGTGTGATGTTAAAGTTGTAAATACTTCATCACAAGGAAAGTTAGTAAAGTACACTGAAAGTGTGTTTACTCTTTATGTGGTATACAGGGAGATATTAGAATAAGTTTAATCAATATATTAGTCATTGTTTTATATCATATTTTTGTTGTTTTTATATCATGTCTTTGTTGTTATTATTAATATGTTAATCAATTTGTACATTATTTTCATATACATTTTACTAATTTTCTTTCATCTCTGACACTTCTGTTATACAGAAAGGGCAAATAGTGATATTAAACTATTTCTTCTAATTAATTTCCTCTTGATGTGCATGACTCAGTGCACAGGACTAGTCTATAAATACAAATACAACTACACCATTAGTAATCATAGTACTAATACAATTTCTTGTCCACAAATAGTCTTTTCAACAACACAATTATACTAACAAGGTGCCTAATAAACCCTTTTCTGGGGGTGAAGAAATATTTTTTTGGGGGGGAGATATAGCAGTAGAGCCTCATGGCCCAATCTCAATGGGTTCTGTAGGAATAACTTTGTCACCTACTTCTACGTAGGTGGAGCAGAGGGAACAAATGTAAGAATACTTGCTACACACTTTAGAGCAGTGGTTCTCAACCTTTCTAATGCTACGACCTTTTAATATAGTTCCTTAACCATAAAATTATTTTCCTTGCCACTTCATAACTGTAATTTTGCTACTCTTAATGAATTGTAATATAACTATTTGTGTTTTCCAATGGTCTTAGGCTCCACTGCAGTGGTCCTCAATCTGTTGTGACCCACAGGTTGAGAACTGCTAGCAGGGTTGTCTAAGACCATCAGAAAAAAAAAACACACACAGATATTTACATTATGATTCATAACAGTAACAAAATTACAGTTATGAAGTAGCAACAAAAATAATGTTATGGTTGCGGGGTCACCACAAAATGAAGAACTGTGTTAAAGGGTCATTGCATTAAAAAGGCTGAGAACCACTGCTTTAGAGGCAGGCATGTGACCACACTCTCTAACATTCTTGGAAACAAAACACTCTTATTGTGATCCTTTCTTTTCTGCTGAGATAATAAACTAGAGACCTGTGCATGAAAATTCATGCATTGGAGGTGGGGGTCCCTCAGCCCAGCCTGCCCCCTCTCACAGTCCAGGAGCCCTCAGAAGTGAGATGCTACCTAGCGATCTGGAGAAGGCAATGCCCCATCACACCTCTGCTGCTGCCACTTCCAACAGCACCAGCCTTGCCATTCCCTGGTTACCTGAGCCTTGGGCTGGCCCTGGCTGGCTGAGGAGACTAGGGGACTCTGGAGTGGCAGAGCCTACTTGGGAATGGGCCTGGCCTTGCCACACATCTGCCACGCCAGTGGGGCTTTAGGGACTGGGTGCCACCATTTTGTGGCTGTGGGCACTACCATCTTTGAGGGTGTGATAGTCAATTAGCATATTCCTTACTTATTGGTTGTGGGTACCACCATCTTTGTGATGGTGTGAGGATCAATTAGCATATTCCCCTTTATTAGGTAGGATGGGTGACATCAGGCCACAGAGAGTGCACATTGTCATGATACATCAATATTACTTTAATTTTGTTGGTTACTGAGGGGAAATATATAATTGACCTTTCCTTATTCATAAAGCCTTATCATTTGCATGATTTCAGTTTTCATTAATAAAGTATTTGATTGAGAGAAAAAAATAAACTTTAAGGAAACCACATAATGAGTCATCCATAGTGTGGAATCTTAGAATATTTTCTGGTAAAATATGATGGGGTCCTTCCAAATAAGTTAAAAGAGGGAAGAAACAATAGTAAATAATATTAAATATTCCAGTGGAGTTTGAGACACTGAGGTGATTGGGCTATTTGTTTTGTGATGTTCCCCAGGGTTATTTTGTTGAGAGCTTGCCATTAAGTGATCTAATTGTGTCAGTGGATGGGGCCTTTTCGATTTGCATAATTTCCTCAAGGGACTGCAGCTGCTAATTTGGTGATTAATTATCCATATTACACATTGTTTATTTGACCATGCCTAGATTAATTTCTTTTCCCAGCAAATCACATTCATATATGAATTTGCATATCTTGATTACATTTTAATGCTTTGGCTATCATTGTCTCTTCCCTGGACACCTCATCAGATTACAGAGGAGTGCTCAAGCAGAGAATGATGGAATGTCTTAAATGACATTGCACATCAGTGGACACATAATGCACATGACTTATTTTTAATGAACAATGTGTTTTTTCATAATCAAGTGAGTTATGATATATAATATACAATATTTTGAGTTTTACACTCCATTTTACCTTTATCAACAAAATTTTTAAAGTTTTTATTAACATTTTAAATGTTGCTATGACTATCAATGTTTATCTCTTCACTTGTCAAAATATTTTATTTCTATTTATCTGCAATTTTGTATTTTGTTGTCAAATACTTTCAGGCTGGGTTAGCATTTAAGGACTCTAAATAGATAATCTCCCATCCAATTTTTTCCAGCTTTGAAAATCACTAGGATTCTAACATATGCTATAGATTCCTTTTGTCAGGGACTGAGACTCAATTTATCTTTCATTTAACTTGTCTAATAGAGTGAAATGGCTGTTGTTACCATTATTGCAAAAGTAGGTGATAATTAATATTCACAGGCATATTTTACTGAGCATTAAACAGGTTCCAGATAGTATTAAGAATTTACTTGAAACATCTCTTTTTGTTGTTTTATCATCTTATGGAAAGGTGTTATTTTCCTTGGTTTTGCAGTGAGATACTGAGTTTTAGAGCCAGAAATAAATTTTTTCAAAGTAAGATAACTAGAGAATAGTGAAGACAAAATTAGAAACTGTCTCATAGTAGAGCCTGTGCTTTTAAGCAACTGTATGGATGCAAAATGCTAAGTGATACATGTTCTTTACAAAAATGAATAAATGCGCTTAATCAACATTGAATGGATGATTTTAACTAACTGAATGGGCGGAGAACATGAGTGTATTAATGTTCTTAATCATCAATAAATTAATATTCTTCCCCAATTGTATGGACATGGAACACTGAATGAATGATTGGATACTGTTCTATACAAGAGACGCAATTGTATGAAGACATTCACTTTCCACCCTTCATCTCGATATCAGGGTAGGAACAAACATGGTCAGGCCTAAGGCTTCCCAGCATTAAGAGCAGCCGGCTTTGCGGTATTGTGCTGGGGTGAGCACAGGTACTGTTTGCCTTTCCCTCAGTGCTGCATTTCCCAGACCCCATCCCTGGATGGACTGCATAGACTTGGCACTCAAGATACCTGCATAAAGTATAGCCTCTAGCCCGCATTATGGTTTTTAACCTGCAAGTGAAGAGCAGCATCTGGTCATATGCAGAGAAAATTTTTGATTCACTGGACTACTATTCTCTGTTTTCAGAAGAGGTATTATTCAGGCACTTGAAGGCCATTTCCCACATGCTGGTCCCTGATGGAACAGGGTGAGGTCTGCATGAGTTAACCTCAGAGCCTGTCCACATCCCCACTGTCCCAGGGCAGTTCACACCATGTTCTAGCTGTGCAGGACTGTTGAGGAAAACTATTTCACATCTCTGTACTTCAGTTTCCCCATCTATAAAATGAGAATAATAGTGCTATGAACATATTTGTAGCATATTTAACATATCAATTATAAATTATTATATTACATAGTATTACATAAATTAATATAGGCATTATTAAAATAATAAAAAACGTTTAAAAGAATATGTTAATAATAATAATAATATCATAGAGTTCTTTTTAAAAAATGTTACTGCTTATCATTTAGTACTTGGACCTTTGCCAAGTACTAAATATGTTAGATATTATTATTGTCACCAAAGCTCTTACATTTTTGTTCAGTGCTTGTGCTAACTGAAAACACTCCCATTTTGTACTAAGATAGCCAGTTTAACATTCAATTTTACTACCTCTACTTGCTGATTTTTATGGAATCCTTTACTTTCTTCTGGAGTTAATAATTATGGAGTAAATAATTATGGAGTTAATCTAGTCATTTAAATGACATTTATTAAACATTTTCTATATGTGAAAGGACTTGAGTCCTGACTGAAAAAAATTGTGATCTGGATAGGAAATTATCAACACAAAGATCTGAATATGATTTAAATATTAGGATGGTGGGAATCTACAGTTTTCTGGAGGCTGATGAGGGAAATGTTTAACTCTGGGGATCTGTGGAAGTTTGAAGGCAGGGGAAGAAAGGGCACTTCCAGATAGATGTCTGTGACCGTGAATTTGTGAATTTATGGAAATTTATGATACCAATATAGTACCAATAAAGTGTTCACTTTGTGTTTACAAAAAAGTCTTATCTGCTAAATTTGCATAATGAACTGCTGTTTACTTTTAAAATCAAATTGTTAAAAGAATTTTGACATAATGTTGGAATCTATAGAGATCTTCTAAGAACATCTTGTAAATGAAGAGTCTCACAGTCTTTCTGCTTCTTTGGTGTATTTCCTGGGCCCCTTGGCAAGTAGTATTTGACTGAGGAAGGAGAAGGAAGCCCAGGAATTATCTCATTACCATCTAATGAGCTAGTGAAAGACCGAGGCTGACACAGACAGACTGAGTTTATACCTTCTAAAGGGATGTCTCAAGATTTTATAGTTTATTAAATGTAGCTTACGGATGGTATGAATGGTAGGGAGAAGTTTAAAGTAATATCTCAATTAACTTGAGAATGAAGGATGATGTGGCACTTTTAGGTAAGTAAAACTTTGCCCTTTGTGTACTGAAAACATCTCTTTCCTCCTCCTTCTTCTCTCTATCTCTTTCTTTCTCTCTGTGGATTTCAAAATGTATTCTACATTGTTTTCTGTTTTTATAGAAGTTACGAGTAGAGAGATCTAAATCAAATTTTTCATCTCTGAAATGCAAGCATTTGAGGTTTTTGGGAAGACCAAATGTAGAAAAGTCCTGATAGGATCCCTGGCATTCTGTCAGGGTGGACTTGCTATAAATTGGGTAATGGATCATTACATATCATGGTAGAAAGGATTGTCAACTAGGAGTTAAGAAACATGGGTTTGATCCCTAGTCTGCCATAGATAAGCATGAGCCCCTAACAAATTAAATCACCTCTTTGATCTTTCATTTCTTCAACAATAAAATAGGGGTAAGAATATGCATTCAAAGTGTTACTCAAAAATAGAATAAGGTTAATTAATAGATGAAGATGCAATGTAATTACTGAAGTGTAAATTTTTTTTTAAAGCAAAACTGTAAAGCATCTATACGAAGAAAATTGAAAATGTGTGATGAAATGGTTTTGGAGCTGAAAGACTGACACTGAATCTTGTTTCTCTTTCCCTCTGGATATTTGGAAGGTTTACTTAACTCCTTTGAGCATTAATTTTCTTATCTAAAAGTGGAAGGACATCGTAAGTACTAAGGAAAAGTGTATGTAGCAACATTGTATACATAGTATTGGGTATAAAATAAATGCTCCTTAAATAATTCATTTCTCCCCTTATTCCACCTCTCCTCAACCTGTCTCCCTCCCTCATTCCCTCTTTTCTTGTCTTCCTCCCTTCCCTATTTTCCTCCCTCCCTCCCTCCCTCCCTCCCTCCCTCCCTCCCTCCCTCCTTTTCTCCCTCCCTCCCTTCCTTCCTTCCTTCCTCCATTCTTTCTTTCCTCCTATCCTCCCTTCTCTTCTTTCCACCTTCCCTTCACAAAGTCCTCACCAGGAATCACATCCAGTCTCTTAGTAGTAGTCTCTTATTTAATATTTGCCTACCACTCTTGCTCTACATCTCTGAAAAAAGTTGGTTTATTTGTCTAAAACCTTTAGTCATTCTTGGACTGCATCTGGTTAGCTCTCCCAAATACTTCCATTATTTATCTTGACTTCTACTCATCCTATAGGCTCCAGACAGGCTCAGCTTCCCTACAACAACTCTGCTCATCCTTCTCACCTCCAGCACTCAGGGTTGGTTAGCATAACTGCAGGTTGCCGTGAAATTCTGAAGTACACTTCACATATTTCTTACTTTGTGACTTTACATAAACTTCAAAGCTACATAGCAATATCCACACACTCCCTGATGCAAGAGTCAAAGTGACTATTTTAATTATCATACAAGTTATTTATGGTATCAGTGTGACATTTAGTATAGTTTGCTTTATGTGGTGTGTGTGTGTGTGTGTGTGTGTGTGTATGCCCGTGTATGTGTGTGTGTGTTTGTGTAGTTCTTGACTGTACATCTTAGAGATGTGTCCTCTAAGTTTTAACAAAATTTTGTAACCCTATCATATCTAATAAATTTATATTCATTTATTTAACAAATATGTATTGAATAAAGTCTATGTATTAGATATGTTCTAAGCTTAAGGAATTCATCAGTATCCCAAATGAGCATGCTTACTTCTCTCATAAAACTTACAGTCTATCACGGGACAGATAAAAATACATCCTATATAATGAAAGGCTAATATGCAAATCAACCAAATGGTGAAAGGACCGATCGCTATTATGCACACTGACCACCAGGGGTCAGAGACTCAATGCAAGAGCTGGGTTCACAGCTGATGATCCCAATGGTGGTTGCAGGAGCCTTCCCACCTCCAAGGCAGTGCTAAGGACCCCTCAGCAGACATCCCCCAAGGGGTCCCAGAAGGTGAGAGGGTGCAGGCTAGGGTGAGGGATCCCCGCCTCCACTGCATGAATGTCATGCACCAGGCCTCTAGTCAACAAAAAATAGCCAAGGTTATCCTAGATAATAAATAAATTACTTTTTTCCTTATGACTGTGGTTTCTGCTCTAAAAAAAAGGTGAAAATTAGATATTTTCTATCTGCAGTTTGGAGCTGTTTTAGGGACGCTATGAATTTATATGGTAATGCTTATGTATCCCACTCATCTTAATACTATTGTTAATAACAATAAAAGTGAAAGGACTCCTTGATTAGGTGTCAGCAATCCTCTGTTCTAGCCACAATTTAGACATGATTTAGGTTGCATCTATTCTCTCTCACTCTCAGTGTCTTGCTTATAAAATAAAGGAGTCAGTCTGGATGGTTATAAAGGCTCCTTCCAGTTTAGTATATACTATTTTTTTAAAGATCTATGATATTGCTATTTATAACTAGAGGCTCCAACTGATCCATCAAAGTATGCAGAAAATCTTTGAAAAGACACTGTAAATGTCTTCTGGTAAGAGTTTCATTTTAATAACTATTAGGACAACAGGAACACTGTCTCTTATTAAATTTGTATGTTCAGATAGTATCTGGCACTGATTGTATCTTTGGAAAATAAATTGCACAATATAGTATAATAAACCACAGTTTAGAATTGTTTTCATAACAGTGCATGCCATAGTACTTGGCCATAAAATAAAAATGGAAAAGTACATCTTGTTCTGTAAACTCATAATTTTCAGCTGTCTAGGAACCGGGTATAGAAAGGAAATTAATAAGAGAAAAACATTTCACAGTATGCATGTACAATTTTAAAAAAACATTATGTTCATTGTAGAAAGATAAAAGCATAAATGACATTCTTCTGGAATTTGATAACCTAGAAAAATATTTGTATTTTTAAAATTTTGATTTTGCTAATGGTTACTACATGTATTTATTCATTCACTTGTTTTTTAATCCTATTAAGAAACATTTTTTAGCAGTCAATATGTACTCAGTTCTACTTTAAGATCAACTGCCGTGTGAATTCATTAGATGTTAAAAGGAAAGGTGGCCACAGAAGCTTGGAAGACATTAAGGATAAGTGAATATCTAGCTAAAGTTGGATACCTTTAATTTGAGTTTGACCTTCTGTGGGATTAGTTTAAAAGTGACTTTGTCTAGCAACAATGTTCAATTAACTTTGAGATGTGATTTGTTACCAATGCCATATGATAGATAAGCCATCTAAACTGGATAAAAAATGCTTGATATGGCAATGTTAATACTCTTCCTTGTCATTGGGACTAAAATTATGGGTTTGATTTTTTATGAATCTAGATCATATAATAACAGCATTACCAAAATTGTCATTTATTGTACACTTAACATATGCCATGGGCTTCATTCTTTGATTATATAACTATCATTTTACCATATTCTTTTTTAATTTTCTTTTTTTTTCTTTCTTTATTGATTAAGGTATTACATATATGTCCTTATTCCCCTATTACCCCCACCTCCCTTTCATGTCCCACCCCGCTGTTGTCTGTGTCTATTGTTTAAGCTTATATGCATGCACATAAGTCCTTTGGTTGATCTCTCCCCCGCATCTTCCCTGAGGTTTGACATTCTGATTGATATTTCTCTGTCTCTGGATCTATTTTTGTTCATCAGTTTAGATTGTTCATTATGTTCCACAAATGAGTGAGATCATGTGATATTTATATTTATCTGTCTGGCTTATTTCACTTAGCATAATGTTCTCCAACTTCATCCATGTTGTTGCAAATGGTAAGAACTCCTTCTTTACCACAGCGTAGTATTCCATTGTGTAGATGTAGCACAGTTTTTCAATCTACTCATCTGCTGATGGGCACTTAGATTATTTCCAAATTTTAGCTATGGTGAATTGTGCTACTATGAACATAGGGGTGCTTATATCCTTTCTGATTCATATTTCTAGTTTCTTGAGATATATTCCTAGAAGTGGGATCACTGGGTCAAGTGGGTGTTCCATTTTCAGTTTTTTTAGGAAACTCCATACATTCTCTACATTCTCTACATTGGCTGCACCAGTCTGCATTCCCACCAGCACTTGTCATTTGTTGATTTGTTGATGATAGACAATCTGACAGGTGTGAGATTGTACCGCATTGTTGCATTGATGATTAGTGACTTTGAGCAGGTTTTTATATGTCTCCTGGCTATACTTAAGGCTTCTTTCAAAAACTGTCTATTTAGATCAGTTGGCCATTTCTTTATTGGGTTATCTTCTTTCTGCTAATCTGCATTAATTTTCTCTAAAAGTTGGGGATTACACCCTTATTGTTGATACCATTGGCAAATATGTTCTCCCATGCAGTGGGCTTTCTTATAGTTTTATTGATGGTTTCCTGTGCTGTGTAAAAACTTCTTATTTTGATGTAGTCCCATTTGTTTATTTTATCTTTAGTTTCCATTGCCTTGGGAGCTGTATCAGTGAATAAATTGCTTCAGCATATGTCAGAGATTTTTCTGCCTGTGGATTCCTCTAGTGTTTTTATGATTTTCCACCATATGTTTAAGCCCTTAATCCATTTTGAGTTTATTTTTGTGTATGGTGTAAGTTGGTGGTCTAGTTTCATTTTTTTGCATATATCTGTTCAATTTTCTCAACACCATTTATTGAAGACATTGTCTTGATTCCATTGTATATTCATATATCCTTTGTCAAATAATAATTGAACATAGTAATTTGTGTTGATTTCTGGGTTCTCTATTCTATTCCATTGATCTATATGTCATTCTTGTGCCAGTAACAGGCTGTTTTGTGAACAGTGGCTTAGTAATACAGCTTGAAATCTGGTATTGAGATCCCACCTACTTTGTTCTTCTTTCTCAGAATTGCTGAAGCTATTTGGGGTCTTTTTAAATTCCAGTTGAATTTTTGAAGAGTTCTTTCTAGGTCCGTGAAATATGCCATTGGTATTTTAATGGGGAGTACATTGAATCTATAGATTGCTTTGAGTAGTATGAACATTTTAATGATGTTGATTCTCCCAATCCGTGAACATGGTATATTCTTCCATCTCTTTACATCTTTCTCTATCTCTTTTTTCAGTGTCCTATAGTTTTCCACATATAGGTCTTTTACCTCCTTGGTTAAGTTAATTCCTAGGTATCTTAATTTTTTTTTGGTGTGATGGTAAATGGGATTGCTTTTTTAGTCTCTCTTTCTGTAAGTTCATTTTATATTGGTATATAGAAATGCCATAAATTTTTTGGCATTAATTTTGTATCCTGCTACATTGCCAAATTCATTTATTAAGTCTATTAGTTTTTTTTAATGGAGTTTTTCAGGTTTTTTATGTACAATATCATGCCATCTGCAAATAAGGACAGCTTTACTTCTTTTCCAATTTGGATGCCTTTTATTTCTTCTTCTTCTTTAATTGCAATGGCTAATACTTCCAGTACTATGTTGAACACGATTAGTGAGAGTGGGCATCCCTGTCTTTTTCCTGTTCTTAGGGGAAATGGTTTTAATTTTTGCCAATTGAGTATGATTTTGGCTGAGGGTTGATCATATATGGCTTTTATTATGCTGAGATATGATTTTTCTATTCCCAGTTTGTTGAGAGTTTTTATCAACAAAGGGTGTTGGATTTTGTCAAATGCTTTTTCTGCATCAATTTATATGACTATGTGATTTTTATCTCTTAATTTTTTTAAGTGATATATCATGTTTATTGATTTGTGGATATTGTACCATCCTTGCATTCTTGGGATAAATCCTACTCGGTCATGTTTCATCATCATTCTGATGTACTGCTGGATCCAATTTGCTAAAATTTTGTTGAGGTTTTTGGCATCTTTTTAATGAGGGATATTGGCCTGTAATTCTCTTTCATTGTGTTGTCTCTATCTGCTTTTGGTATTAGGGTGATGCTGGCTTCATAGAAGGAGCTTAAAAGTGTTTCTTCCTCTTGAATATTTTGGAATAGTCTGAGGATGATAGGTTTTAGTTCTTCCTTGAATGTTTGGTAAAACTCCCCTGTGAAGCCATCTGGCCCTGGGCTTTTGTTTTCTGGAAGCTTTTTGATTACTTCTTCAATTTCTTCCATAGTTATTGTTATATTGAGATGTTTAGATTCTTCCTGAGTGAGTTTTGGAAGGTTATATTTTCCTAAGAATATGTCCATTTCCTCCAGGTTGTCTAATTTTTTGGAATAGATTTGTTAATAGTATTTTTTAACAATCCTTTGTATTTCTGTGGGGTCTGTTGTTATTTCACCTCTTTCATTTCTGGATTTCTTTATTTGGTTCCTTTCTTTTTGCTTCTTGATGAGCCTGCCTAGAGGTTCATCAATCTTGTTTATTCTTTCAAAGAACCAGTTCTTGGTTTTGTTGATTTTTTGTATTACTTTTTTTTGTCTCTATGATGTTTATCTCCACTCTGATCTTTATTATTTCCTTTCTTCTACTTACACTGGGCTTTTCTTGTTGCTCTCTTTCTCACTCTTTGAGTTGTAAGCTTAGGTTATTTATTTCCATTGTTTCTAGTTTTTTGCAGTAGGCTTGTATAGCTGGGAATTTCTCTCTCAAGACTGCTTTCGCTGTTTCCCATAGATTTTGGATTGTTGTGTTTTCATTATCATTTGTTGCCATGAAGTTTTTTATTTCTTCCTTGATATCTCTGGTAACCCAGTCATTGTTTAATAACATGCTATTTAGTCTCTCTGGGTTTGATTTTTTTGGACTGTTTTTATTGTAGTTGATTTCCAGTTTTATGCCACTGTGAACTAAGAAGATGTTTGATATGATTTCTATCTTCTTGTATTTGAAGAGACTTTTCCTATTACCCAACATATGGTCTATCTTTGAAAATGACCCATGAGAACTTGAGAAGAACATTTATTCTGTGGCTTTGGGGTGAAATGTTCTGAAGATGTCAATTAATTCCATCTGGTCTAGTGAGTCATTTAGGGTTGATGTTGTTTTGCTGTTTTTTTTTGTTTAGAGGATTTGTCCAATGGTGATAGTGAGGTATTAAAGTCTCCTACTATGATTGTATTGCTGTCAATTTCTCCCTTCATATCCTCCAGGAGTTATTTTTTTATGTATTGAGTGCTTCTGTATTTGATGCCAGAGTTATTTCTTCTTGTCGGATTATTCCCTTTAGTATTATTATAAAGTGGCCCTCCTTATCTCTTGTTATATCCTTCACTTTGAGATCTAATTTGTCACATATAAGTATTGCTACCCCAGCTATTTTTTTTCATTTTCATTCACCTGAAAAACTTTTTTCCATCCTTTCACCCTCAATCTGTGTGCCTCTTTTTTTTCTGAGATTGGTTTCTTGTAAACAGCAGATATATGGGCCATGTTTTCTTATCCCATCAGTTACCCTATGTCTTTTGATTGGGCATTTAATCCATTTACATTTAAATTTATTATTGATAGGCACTTATTTGTTGCCATTATTAATTCTTTACCCCTGTGTTCTTTCTTCATTTCCTTTTTTTTTTTCAGTAGACTCTTTAGCATTTCTTGATTGCTGGTTTGGTGGTAATAAATTCCCTTATTCCTTTTTGTCTGTGAAGTTCCTGATTTCATCTTCAATTTTGATTTATAGCCTTGCTGGGTACAGTATTTTTGGATTCAGACCCTTCCTTTGCATGACTTTGTATATTTCATTCCATTCCTTTCTGGATTGATGAGTTTCTGTTGAAAAATCATTAGTTAGTCTGATGGGGGTTCCTTTGTAAATAACTTTCTGTCTCTCTCTCTGGCCACTTTTAAGATTCTTACTTTGTTGTTGGAGTTTGTCAATTTAATTATAATGTACCTTGGCATCGGTCTTTTGGGATTAATTTTGCTTAGGATCTGTGAGTTTCTTGTATTTGTATGGGTTTTTTCTTTCCTATATCAGGGAAGTTTTCTATCATTATTTCTTCCAACAAGTTTTCTATTCCTTGCTCAGTTTCCTCTCCTTCTGGCACCCCTATAATGCAGATGTTGTGTTTTTTCTTGTCCCAAAGTTACCTTAGGCTTTCCTCTGCTTTTCAATTTTTTTTTTCTAGAAGCTTCTTGGGTATTTTTCCTACTTTGTCTTCTAACTCACTAATGCTATCCTCTGCTTCTTCTATTCTACTCTTGATGCTTTCTATTGAGTTCTTTACAGCAATGATATCATTTTTCATTTCTTCTCGATTCTTCATTTCCTCATGGTTCTTACACATATTGTTGAATTTGTCTTCCTTTCTTTTCATCCACCTATGACCATTTCTCTGAAATATTTTTCAGACAGGTTGCTTGCCTCCATTTCATTTACTTCTTTTTCTGGTGATGCCTGCTTTTCTTTGATATGTGGGCTGTTTCTTTGTTTCCCGATGGTCTTCCTTCTCTGGGTGTCTAGTTATGTAGTTCTCTCTCTCCTTTCCATGGTAGAATGAAGAGCTCCAAAGAATTTGTGTGTTTGCATCAATTGGAGACTGGTGCTTTGGGGTTCCCAGCAGTTCATTCTTTGGTGGGTGCCACAGTTGTAGATTTTCAGTCTTCCTATAACATCCACGTCCCCCCCTTTAAGATGATGTGGTCTCCACGTCCAAGCCAGTGGCTCAGGGAGGGCACACAGTAGCAATGGTGGCTGCCCAGTCAGGCATGCCCCATCGAGCAGTCCCCTACCTTCTCTTGGAGTATTGCTACTCCTTAACTTACCAACAGACACTCCCCATGTGACCCTCAGCTGTTCTTTCTATCTGCTCTGGGACAAGGCTCAGGACATGTCTGTCTACTCAGTGGCCATTTTTCTTCTCTCTCATTTTACCATACTCTTAGAAGAAAATGGGAAAAATGAAAAAGTCATTATCTTCAAAATGCTAGTGCAGAGGCCATAGTTAAAATAGACTGTTCTAAATGCTGAGAAGGGTGATATGGAAGAACACACTAATGGTAACCAGTCTAGCCTTAGAAAGCTTGAGTGGAGAAATTTACTTATTATGCATCTTGACTGCTTAAAATATTTTAAAGTAGACATGACAATCTATGCAGGTAATTGAGGCCAGAAATTATGTGACTAGACTAAGGTCATACAGCTGGATTTTTAACTCCTGGTTCCAAAGAACATACTCTACTGGCTATAACAGAGATTATGCAATCTGTCTCTTCTTCAGATGTGTGATTGATGATGGTCTTGGGGAAAATGATTAAGATGTTGGTAGATCCATAACAAAGCAAAGATACAATGTCAATAACTATATATGTATATATGTAAATTTACACACATATATTCATACATACACATACATATTCTACCTTTTTTGAGTCAATGTATTCATCCTTATGCCAAAAGCAATACAGTATAAGAGGAAAATAAATGGGCTCTTGAAGTCAGAGGACAGGATTTAAGTTGCACTTCCAATTCACCTTCAGTGAAACTGGCCACTGCTTCCTGCAGAGGCTCTTATTCCACATCTGTAGAATGATATTAATAAAGATAATTTTGATTCTCCCTATATGGTGTATGTTACACATTCAATAATGTACTTCCAAGTCACTGTAAACATTAAATGTTGTGCAAATATTGGTTTGTTTGAAAGATGGCGATTTGTATGAAATTGTCAGAGCCAAAATTCATCTACCAGCCTCTATATTTAGAGTCTAATGTGGAGGCATTTGAGGCAGCAGCAGACATAATAAAAAATTAAGTGAGTAATTACACTCCTCTTGCTAAAGTATTTTTTGAGATTCATTTTTATAATAATACTAGGAGACCAGTGCACAAATTCATGCACCTTGAAAGGAACTGTGGGCCACAAGGCAGCAGTGGGCACAAGGGCAGGTCTTGGCCCATCCTCTGCACCCCCACTTGGTCCCTCCCACCACAGCCCTCAGTACCCTGTCTGCTGGCAGTCTCACACCCACCATCACTGCTCTCACATGCTAACAGCACTAGCCCTGTTTGCACCACTGATGGTGATAGGGGTGTGAGCAGCAACCACTGCTCACACTCGCTGACAGTGCCAAGCAATCAGAACCAGTGTCAGGTGCCATCAGCAGATGTGAGCAGGATCAGCGCCAGCAGCAGGTGGAAGCGTTGAGCAAGACCATGCCACACAGGAGCAAATAATTTTCAGTAACCACCAGAGGCTTGCCCCATGATGGTGACTGGTGCCCTGCCTTGGTCTGGCATCCCCCTCATCTGCTCCACCATCCCGTGACAGCCAACACCCACCATGCTTTGTGCATTGCTGTCTGCTGCCTTTGCCCTCTATATTGTGCATGCACCTCCTGGTGGTCAGCACATGTCATAGCGACCAGTTGTTCAGTTGTTCCATGGTTTGGTCTATTTGGATATTAGCCTTTTATTATACAGGACTAGAAGCCTGGTGCAAGAATTTGTGCATGGGAGGCAGGGGGCAGGGTCCCTCAGCCCAGCTTGCACCCTCTCCAATCTGGGACATCCCTCTCACAATCCATGACTTCTGGCTCCCAAATGCTAGCCTGGCTGCCTTCCTGATTGCCCCTAACTGCTTCTACCTGCCAGCCCGATCACTCCTAACCACTCCCATGCCAGCCTGATAGATGTCTAATGCTCTCTTGCCAACCTGTTTGCCACCAAATTCCCTTCTCTGCAGATCTGGTCACCCCTAACTGCCCTTCCCTGCAGGCGGGGTCACCTCCAACTTCCCTCCTCTGCTGGTCTGGTTCCTCCTAATTGCCCCCCCCTGCTGACCATCTTGTGGTGGCCATCTTGTGTCCACATGGGAACAGGATCTTTGACCATATGGGGACAGCCCTCTTGTGTATTGGAGTGATGGTCAATCTGTGTATTACTCTTTTATTAGATAGGTTAGAGGCCTGGTGCATGGGTCTGATTTGCCCTGAAGGGTGTCTCAGATCAGGGTGGGGGTTCCCTTGGGATGAGGTTGGCCTGGGCGAGGGGCCTGTGGTGGTTTGCAGTCTGGCCATGTCCCCTAAGCAACCCAGTCAGAGGCCCTGGTATCTGGACTTTATTTATGTTCTACAATTGAAACTTTGTATCCTGGAGTGGAGTCAAGCCTTCTGCTAGCTCTGTGGAGGCAGCCATTTATGTTGGGAAATTAACCTTTTGTAATTGAAACTTTGTAGCCTTAAGTGGAGGCTGAGGCACTAGGGCTGCAGAAGCTTGGATTCCTCCATCACCAGGGCAACCCTAACCTTCTCCTCTCTCCTGCTCCATGACTGCCGTCATTTCTGTTGGGATGTATATATCTTCTATATTTGAAACTTTGTGGCACTGAGTAGAGGCCTAGGCCAGCAAGGGCAGGCGAAAAGCTTAGCTTCCTCCATTGCTGGGGAAACCAAAGCCTCCATCCTTCTCTCCGTGGCTGCAGCCATCTTGGTTGGGGTTTATTTGCATATTTCCTCTTGATTGGCTAGTGGGCGTGGCTTGTTGGTATGGCTTGTGGGCGTGGCTTATGGGTGTATGGAGGTATGGTCAATTTTCATATCACTCTTTTATTAGATAGGATATAGAGTAATATAGATGAACTAGAGGCCCGTTGCAGGTACTTTCCTGCAATAGGGCTTCTTGTGGTGGTCTCTGCCACCCTGCCTGCTTCCCACCCTTCTCCCCCACACAGCCTGCTTCCCTCCCTTCTTCCCTGCCCTCTTTGCTTGCTTTTCTGCAGCTTCCATCCCTTCTTCAGTGCTCTTTGGATATGCGTGTTAACCGCCGTATTGGTTGGGTTTATTTGCTCCTGATTGGCTGGTGGGCATGGCTTGTGGGCATAGTAGAGGTATGTTAAATTTGCCTGTTTCTCTTTCATTAGATAGAATAACATTTTTTTTATGCAAAAGATGACCTCTATGTTGTTAGATTCAGTGGTTAGGTCACAGGTTTTACCTTACCTATACAGAGCTCTGACACAGTGATGACTCCCTGCCTATATACCCCTATCTTTATTGACACTCCTTCTCAAATCTTTCTTAGTGATTCCTTATCATCTCCCTTTTCTCTACAAGCAAGAAGTGCCTGGAATCAGCCCATGGACCTCTTCTCTTCCCAGTCTATGTTTGACACTTGGGTGATCTCATCCACTCTGATGACTTTTCCATTTAGATTCTGAACAGTTATTTTTCCAGCACAGGTTTTATTCCTCAGCTTGAAACTTATGTATCTAATGTTGACTTGGCATCTCCACTTGGATGTCAAAAAGCCATTTCAAATTTAACATGACTCGAACTGACCTAATGAGATTACTATTGTTCACTCCTACTTGTCCTTCAATCATCCCTCAGTAAATAATTAAAACAGCATTTATTTAGTTGTCAGGCCAAAAACTTTCATGTATCCCTTGACTCATTTCTTTCCTTCAAATGCAAAGTGATCCATCACCATATTTGTTTGACTCTACTTTCATAATTTGAGCAGCTCTCAATTGCAGTGTTGCCATCAAAATTATCCTCACCTTGTATCTAGATTATAGAGGAACCTACCTACCTGCTGTCCTTGCTTCTACTCTTGTCAACATAGCTCTTCTCAACACAGCTGCCTAAGCACGTCTTTTAAAATGGAAGTCAGACAATGCCCCTTATTTGCTTGAAACTTTCCAATGATTTCCCATTCCATTTAAAATAAAAGTCAAAGTTCTAACAACAATTACCTGACTTTTCATCATTTGCAGCACCTCACTCCCATCTCTCTGACCTCCTTTTTGATTTTATTTGAAAACTTTATTGTGCAGAGATTTTAGAGCATGCTAACAATAGCAAGCATGGAAAGCAAATAAAACTTGGCAAAAGATACAATCTTTGTTACCATGTGTGAGAAAAACAGATTTGCCTACAGGCCACTTCTATATAAACCTTTCTTTATATATTTTTTTATTTTATTTTGTGCACTATAACTTAGATTTAATACTAGTACATATGTTTTTCTTCCCCCCCCCCATTATCCTCCCCTGAGACTCCCCTAACCCCAAGCACATGTCCCCACCTGCCCCACCCCAGAGTCTTTCATTCATTGGTTATGCTCATATGCATGCATACAAGTCCTTAGGTTGATCTTCCCCAGCATCTGCCTCCCATCCACTCCAGCCTTCCGCCTGTAGCTTGACAGCCTGTTCAAGGCCGCCCTGCCTCTATATCAATCACTCTCCCCTCTTTCTTTTCTTCAAAAATATCTTGCATCTGCATACTAGAAATAAATATATAAGAACAAAAAATGTTTGAGTCTTAGTTTCAATGTCCAACTGTTCTGAGTCCCAGTTTCAATGTCAAATAGTTCTTTATGTGTACATGTCAGCAATGGTATCGTGGCAATGCAAGTTTCATCTTCTCGAGATGGTTTGGTCCTGGGCCACCTGCAGCCATGCACAGCTGCTAACTGCTAGCATGGCAAGATGTCATCAGTGTCCCCCATCTCTGGACCATCCTCATGACTGGAACAGACCTGTCAGTTCCTCTTTGTGGCAGAAATCCATATGGCCTTGGAGTTGTTTTCTGAAAATATAAAAACATATTCTTGACCAAAAGTTTACAAAGGGATCCTCTCTGCAAATCAGACTTGGGATTCTTTTTATTTTTGCCTAAATGATTTTTCTTTGGCTTATTTTGACACCATGTGTGTTTTTTGTGGGTGTCCTGCTGTTGGTATTACAAATGGAAGTTACTTTTCTGGAGTAAGAATTTTCTAGATGTATTTTACTTACAGGATATTTCTCCTTACATGATATTACCTCACTACCCCCACCACCTTTTTTGATTAATGGGGGCTTTTGGAAATTTTATATTGCAGTCTTGGTAATTTTAAATTTTAATTTTTTCACACAAATATGACTGCTTTAGATTCTTTGGATGTTAGGCAATTTTACAGTGACATGAACTACTAATAAGGTATTTTAGTTATTGTTTTAGGAACTGCTTTTTGTCCAGTAGACTTAAATTTTTTGAGTGTTCACTTATTTCACTTGGTCAATTTAAATTAATCTGAAAACTTGATTACTATTTTACTGTCAATTTTAATACTCAAGCAAAAATCTTAGTTTACCCTGTAAATATTAGTGGGAAGCATTATTTGCATTCTTGAGTAGGCCCTGAGCATTCCTGGTACTAGACTGAATTTAGATATAGAGCAGCTATTGCTGGCCGAGTCTCTGTCTGCCACCTGGGTCCTGATCTGAGCTGTGTGTGGGAGGCAAAGCAGCCATGGGGGTAGGAGACCTTCCTCAGAAGGGGTGGAGTTCAGGCCCCTGCAAGGTTTGTGGGTGAGGGTCTGGGCCCCACCTCTGTTGACCTTTTAGTTCTCTCCTGTTGACCCCTCTGCAACTGTGCCTGTCTTAGGTTGTTCCTTCCCTGAGGAATCTTACCTGTCTCTGGCTAACCAGCCATCCTCCAGGGCCAAACAGGGTTATGTGAGGTTCAGTTCTCTCTCCTTTGTAGTCTATGCCCCCGTGGTCTCCCCGTGCAGCACCTGCCTTGGGGTCCACTCGCCTGCTGGTGGGGTCCCGGTACTGATCACATATCTCAAGGGACCCAGGTTTCTTCTCCAGAGAGGGCCCAGCTCACACCATTGGTCGAGAGACAGATCCCTGGTGCCAGCGACCCAGAGGCTTCAGCCACAGCTTGAACTGAAAGCTCAGGCAACAGCTGTGTGTATTTGGATTGTAAGAAGAGGGTCCCTCTTGGCAAAAAGGGCAAGAGGAGCCAATATAGAGTGCACGCCTGCCTTCCCAGTGACTTAATTCCTTCTGAATGGGATTAATTCCTTCCCTATTCTTTTTTAAATTGCTGCCCAACATTCAAAGAATTAGTTTGTAAGTTTATTTGGGATAATTGTATAATATGCTGTTGTCAAATATCAAAAATTATAATGACATTGTAGAATAATATCATGTAAGAGTATCATGGTGTCACGGGAGGTTAAGGAGGGCCTAGCTGGTGTCCATAGGAGATGACAAGCTCTAGGCCATGTCAATTCAATCTCAAACTAGCTGCCAATTTTTTTTAAATAACTTCATATAAACTTTGTCAGGGATATAAAAACACAAATTACTTACCTTAGTTCAAGAGTTCAAATATATTGACTTTCCCCCTTACTTCCACTGTTTTTACTTTTTTAAAATACCAGTTTGCTGTATTCTCTCTTTCTGCTCCTTGAAGCTCCAGCACCCTTCTTTGGGAAATTTGAGCTCACTCTCGCCTCTGCCCAGAATGACTTCCAATGATGCAGGGTAGACAGGATGATGGCTTGCACCATGTGAGGTGGAGAACTGGGAGGTTTGTTGACACAACATGAAGATTGAGACTGTGTGATTTGATGGCAGACTAAATAGGGAATGTAAGAGATGGTAGAAATCACAAATGCCACCTAGGGTTTGCGGCACTTTACTGGGGTAGAAAACACTTGGAGAAGGTAAAGTTTGTGGAATGTTGAAATTCTGAGTTCATTTTGGACATGTTTATTTTTATGTTACATATCCAAAGAATAATGTTAAATAAACAATTGTTGGAAAAATTGAAGTTCAGGGGGAAAACAAACTATAGATAAAAACAATTGAAGATATAACCATACAGAAGGGAGAGAGCTACTAGTTGTACATATCAGATATTGTACCCACCGGCAAAATGTAGTGAAAGCAAGAGCAGAAGATCTGTCAGGCTTGGCAGAATTTATGTTGGACACAATCTAATCCATTTGAAGGTGTGTTTCATGGAGTCTTATGAACACACACATATTCAGACACAAGACAGCAGGCTGTATCCAGTTCCAATTTTCAGTATGTCTCAAGACCTGGGGCCCTTAGCTCAGGGCCATTGAACTTTGTTGATAAGAAAACAGTGTTGGAGCAAGTGGGACATCACACAATATCATGCACATTTGGGATGGTGGAGATACAGTTCTCACTGATGTGATCAATTAATTAATGATAATATATTTCTCCATCAGAACTGAGAATCTGTATTTCTGAGTATTCAAAAATATTAAGTCAAATAAGAAGGCCTAGAGCTTACAATATAGATGGTTCCTAGACAGTGAATGCAAGTCCAACTTTGTAAGGGTGACACCTCTTTTGCAGCTAGCAGCTTATGTCAAAATCTTGTATTAGCATTACGTCAACCCACTCTCTTTCTTAATAAGACAAAACCTATATGTCCTGAAAATAGTTTCCTTGTTGTTTCATTGGTCCTTTTCTTCAATATGTAAAATGTTTTATATATTGAACTCACATGGATTCAGTAGGTCTTATCCTGCTTTTATGCCATCAAAAGTTTCTCAATGTGCAAATCAGTTTTTCTTATTTTTTCATTTCCCCTAATTACTTTGACTCGGTGCATACAGGCTTTAGTCTGATGTCAACATCAATTGGACTTTGCTGCCATGGTGAGATTATGAGTTTTGGTCATTATTTTAAGGAATCTAATTCATATTAAGAAATATTGGGAAAATGAGAAGTCGTAAGTGGAGATATAATAAATTTAAGTGTTGCTTTGACATCACATATACCGTATATGGTGAACGCTAGTTGTTATTGTTGTCATTCCATATTATAAGCTTGTGTTTAACATATAATTTATTTATCCAACAACTAGTGAGTAGGCTTTAGACTTTGGATACACAATGGTTAAGGAACAGACACTAGGGCTACCAGTAGGCTTTTCAGGTAGACAATAAGCAAGTAAGGAAAACAAAAACAAAACAAAATAAATAAACTGGAAAAAATAGCAAATTAAAACTTATGAGGAATACAAGAAAGATAAAATAAGAGATGGCACTTGCTTAGGTAGACTGACCAGGAATAGTATTTCAGAGAAAGTGATAATTAGATTAAAACTTGGAAGATTAAAAAATAATCAACTGTTTAAATATTCAAGAAAGTGATCTAATAATGGAGAAGTGAAGTGAGTAAAATTTCTGATAGGTATGTTAGGGAAGATTAAGACATTTATGATGAAGAGATGAGAGACAACTAAGTGGAGGTAAAAATGCAACAAGGTGAGGTTGGAAGGCAAATAAGGTCTTTAAATCTTGTAAATTTATTAGTGTTTTATCTTGGAAGTAGAGCAGACAGCAGTGAATGCTGGCCTTACAAGTATAGGGCTTGCCTTTTCAGATAAGATTTTCTTTAGTATTAATTATTTAGTACTAATTGTTATATTATGCAAGCACATATGCTCATTGAGCTATAGGATTAACTTTATCTTGCAAATTATTCATTTACCTATCTTTTCTGCAGAACTACCATATTATCTTTTTTTAAACCTAAAAGCTTAGATCATAAGAACTAAGCTAATGTAAACTTTAGAGCCAAAGGCCTGGGTTCATATTGGTAAGTAATTAGCTGTGTGACCTTTGGTAGTTAATCTCTCTGAGCCTCAGTTTCCTCAGCAATAAAACAGGGATAATAATATTTACTTAATCAAGTTGTGAGAATTAGTTGAGATGGATGAAGACGAAGATAGGAGGAGGAGGAGGAGGAGGAGGAGGAGGAGGAGGAGGAGGAGGAGGAGGAGGAGGAGGAGGAGGTTAATGCCAGTGTTCCCTTTATTGCTGCTGAATAAAATCACTTTGTTCTTTACTTGAGAATGCATTTTTTTATTATAAGTTTAAAATTTTAACTTTAAAAATGGTAAGGTGTGAACAAAGTTTATTTATATATTCTTTGATGAACCAACAGAATATAGACATCCACCCACCTCCCCATCCCCCCAACCCCCCTCCACCCCTCGCATCCAGTGGGAAGTCCAAAAGTGTATAAAGAGTTATAAAGGGTGTTGTGAGATTCCTTCTCTATTAGGAAAAGCAATTCAAAGAATTACAGAAATAAAGCTTACCACACGTTTATGTATATTATTGTTTTCTTTGTTTTTTTTCTATATATTAGAGTAGATAAAGCAGTAGAGAGGAAGCAGAGAAATTACAAGAGAATAGGAAGCATTTCTACTGATTGTGAAACAGATTGTGAAGCTGTCATTCTAGAGAAAGGACAAAGATACAAAGAAGTTGTCCCCAAAGGTGTGTCCTTACACTGTAGTGAAGCTTTGGAGCTGAAGATCTGAATATATGGAGGGTTTCTTTTGAAACTAAAGACACAAATTTGGAATATGAATGGAGGACTGCCTGCCTAATGTTACTTTGAAGAAATTCTGCTTTGGCTGGTGGTATTTTAAAAGGGAGGACAACTAAAATTAAAAATAGATATTTAGTGGTAAAGAATTAATTCTAACATCTTAGTTTGGGAAAAGCAAATTGGTACGTTGAGTAAGTAGAAATTTCTTAGAAATTATCTAGACAGTGTTTGGTCACTGGACAGAGCAGATAGGAACCCTTTAGGTGACTAGTACTGAACATTTATAAGGGAAGTGATTCTGAGGAAGTTGCAGACAGAGCAGGTTCATAATGAGAGGCAAACCCAAATGACAAAGTCTCCAATAATGTAAGCAGAAATGGAGACTACAATATTTGCTATTTTAAAACAGATCTAAATTCTATTTCAACATTATGAAATTTATTATATACTCACTACTTGTTGAGTCAGAAGTATATACAGATTAAAAAAAATTGTACCTGTTTAGGACAGACTGCACATAAATAAATAATTGCAATACAATAAAAAGTACTGAGTGTACCTTTTATGACTTCAGAACACATTCTAAAAAGTGTCAATTTAGTGCTAAAACATAGCTTTATACCTTGATCTGATTCTCTGTTATTCTAAAGTACATATGCATATATACACATGCACATGTGTACAGTAAACATACATATGTGTATGCATTGATATACAGTATATTATGGTGCTATGCTTCCTTGTGGTAATTAAAAAAGACCCTTTGGAAATAGAAAATTTGTGACTCTATAACCTAGTCCTAAAACTTATTAGCTGTGTGATATTATAACAAGTTACTTATCTTCCCTGCATTCATTTCTTCACATATGGAACAGGGGATTTTAGTATTTATCCCAGAATCTTGTAAAGATTACATAAGATAATGCTGGTCAAGCACTGGGCCTTGCCTGACACAGATGTGTGTGTGCAAGAAATATTAGCTATTACTTTTATTGTTGTTATTGTTTTTATTCTTTGTAACAGTAGCAGCAGTTTTATAAAATTAAGGTAACTAAAAGGTAACTCAACGGCTATTACTCTTCTTTTTTAGAGGACACATCTTAAGAAGATCTTTCTCAAACTTTTATTACATCAAGAATATGCCCAGCAATGATCTTGCTGTTATATAAGTATTAATTCATTTAATCCACATAACAATGAGATAATAACTATTATTATACAGGGCCACATTGTACTAACATGGACATTCCCCAAGCTAACTATTGAATGCAAGGAAAGGCAATTTCCAGAAAATCAGTAAAAAAAGATGATCCCATAAATAATTCATTCTTTTTTGTCATTGAAAAACAGATTCAGGTTATATTACAACTTTCCAACTTTTCTTCTAATAATATATTATGATCATTTTCTATGTTATTACTTATAAATATATCTTGTTCTTTCTAAAGTTTATAGTTTTCAGTTTTGCAAGATAAAGTATGGACAAAGGTGATGGGTTACACAATATAAACTCACTTAATACCACTGAACTGTACACTTAACAATAGTTAAGTACTATGTGTATTTTACTACAATAAAGAATTGGAAAAATTGTTTCTAAAATTTTAAGGCTATACTACATTTTGTTTAAACTATCTACTATTAAAATATTTATATTATTTCAAAATCTAAATTTAATAAAAATACTGCAATGTATATCACAATAAATTTCTTTGAACACCCATTTTCTGTAAAATATGACAATAAAATAATAGCTTCCATTTTTTTAGTACTTCCAATGTGCCAGACAACATGCTAAGAACTTTATGCAGATAATCTAAGTTGAATCCCACACTAACCCTGTAAAGTTGATATTCCCTGCCCACTCTCCCCAGATTATGCAGATTGTTTCTTGCACTGGGGCACTTGTCCAAGTGGCAACTTGGGCCTTACATCCAACTTGAACTTCTTTCACTAAACCTTGGCCTAAGTTATTTTAGGAGAAAGAAGGGAGATTTATTCTAAAATGCCTAAAGAAACATTCTGGTTACCAAACTTCATGTCCCTAGGCTGCTTTCATTCAGAGGGAACAATTTGTTCTAATATGTACCAAAGCATTTTATGAGAACAATTTGTTCTAATATGCAGCAAAGCATTTTATGGGCCAGCAGTGGCCCTGAAGGTCCCCCTGACTTGTAAATTAGAGTCAGGGTTGAATTCAGGAAGTTTCACATGAGAACCCTACACTGAATTACTAGAACCAGTGCCTTCTGTAGAAGCATATTCCCAGAAATGCAATGACTAAGTTAAAGGGCAGATACATTGAAAATGTTGAGTTTCTTCTCAAAAGGGTATTATTATTACTTACTTACTTTTCACCAACAGTTTCTTAGAGTGGCTTTTTGGCTCTTTTCTCACACCCTACGTAATCTTGGATATCACAATTCCTTTTGATATTTGTTATGTTTTTATTACAGTGCAAATAGTTGCCAGACACTGCTACTTTTTTTTTTCTTGGAAAAAGTCATTGTGATTTTACTTAATCCTGGTACAGATGCATTCCTGTTACTTGACTTTTTGTACTAAAAGGAAAAGTACAATTAAAAATAAAATTGGAAAATTGGTGTTGGGATTGCATTGATTTTTTTTCTATCTGAGTTATTTGATTTGAAATATGAAAATATCATAGCTCTACTGATACACTTGATAAAAATGTTTGGTCTTACAAAGACAGACTTATTTTGGATGATATTTTGAAGTTTGCTAAAGCAGATATAGATACTAAAATGGTTTACTGTACTCTTAAAGGCCTTTTGATCCATCGCTATGCCATTTCCCTTGGTATGAAAAAAAATCAATTTTATTAGAATATTTTCCAACCATAAGCTGTATCTACAGTATATAGCTACTTCAAAGCCTGTTCTAATAGGATCATCAAGGCCTTCCAGTTCAAGCATATTTATAAATTGCTAGTGTGTCCTTTTATCTTTCAAAATCTTCTGATGTGGAGAATGGATAAAAGTTTGGAACCATTTTTAAAGACTTAAAATTTCATCTATGGAGATGCAGATTTTATTTTTATTTCTTTCATTTAAATGTGTGTGTTTTAAATTAGATTAGTTCAAACATTATCTCTCATTTTAATGTATCTCATGGATTTACATTTTAATTTTATTTACCATCTTTTGGTGCCCAATAAACATGTAGTTCCAATAAGGAGTTAAATCTCACTCTCAGTTTAACAGAATGACTCAGAAAAGGTAAGGAAATGGAGACCAGTTGTTCCTACTTTCTCCCAGAAATAAGCTCTGGGTACACCAAAGGAAGAAGAAATCTCTTCCTCCACCACCAAACTCCTTTTCTCTTTGTCATTTAACTCTTTCATTAAAATAGAAAATGGACTTTTCTTGTTAAATAAAGATTAAAGCAGAAATAAATGACATAGAGACAAATAATAAAAAAAAAACACAATACAAAATGTCAATTAAACCAAGAGCTGGTTCTTTGAAAGAATAAACAAGATTGATGAACCTCTAACTAGGCTCAACAAGAAGCAAAGAGAGAAGACTCAAATAAACAAAATCAGAAATGAACGAGGCAAAATAACAATAGACCCCACAGAAGTACAAAGGATTGTTAAAAAGTACTATGCACAACTCTGTTCCAACAAACTAGACAATCTGGAGGAAATGGACATATTCCTAGAAAAATACAAACTTCCAAAACTCAATCAGGAGGATTCTAAAAAACTCAATAGGCCAATAACTATGAAAGAAATTGAAGCAGTCATCAAAAAGCTTTAGGCAAACAAAAGCCCAGGGACAGACAGCTTCCTAGGAGAGTTATAGCAAACATTTAAAGAAGAACTAAAACCTATCCTTCTTAGACTATTCCAAAAAAATTCAAGAGGAAGGAACATTTCCAAGCTCCTTCTATGAAGCCAGCATCACCCTAGTACTAAAACCAGATAAACACAACACAGTGAAAGAATTACAGGCCAATATCCTTCATGAAAATAGGTGCCAAAATCCTCAACAAATTTCTAGCAAATCAGATGCAGCAGTATATCAGAAAGATCATACACCATGACCAGGTAGGATTTATACCAGAGATGCAAGGATGGCAAAATTTCCACAAATCAATAAATGTGATGCATCACATAAACAAATTGAGGGGAAAATCACATAGTCATATAAATTGATGCAGAAAAAGCATTTGACAAAATCCAATGTCCTTTCTTGATAAAAAGTCTCAGCAAGGTGGGACTAGAAGGATTATATCTCAACATCATAAAAGCCATATATGATAAACCCACAGCCAGCATCACACTCAATGGACAAAAACTAAAACCATTTCCCCTAACAAGAGGAGCAAGACAGGGATGCCCTCTCTTACCACTTCTGTTTGACATAGTACTGGAAGTACTAGCCATTGCTATCACACTAGAAGAAGAAATAAAAGGCATCCAAATTGGAATGGAAGAAGAAAAACTGTCCTTATTCACAGATGACATAATATTGTACATAGAAAACACTAAAGACTCCATCAAAAAATTATTAGACCTAATAAATGAATTTGGCAAGTTAGAAGAATACAAAATCAACACCAAGAAATCTGTGGCATTTCTATGCACCAATAGTGAACTTAAAGAAAGACTAATAAAGCAATCACATTCACTATCATACCAAAAATTAAGATACCTAGGAATAATCTTAACTAAAGAAGTAAAAGACCTATATGCAAAAAATTATAAGACACTTAAAAAATATATAGAGGAAGACATAAATAAATGGAAGAGCATACTGTGTTCATGAATTGGTAGAATTAACATCATTAAAATGTCCATTCTACCCAAAGCAATTTATACATTCAATGCAATCTTCATTAAAATACCAATGGCATATTTTACAGACCTAGGACGGACTCTCCAAAAATTTATCTGGAATAAAAAAAGACCCCAAATAGCTGCAGCAATCCTGAGAAAGATGAACAAAGTAGATGAGATCTCAATACCAGATTTCAAGCTGTATTACGAAACCACTGTTCTCAAAATAGCCTGGTACTGGCACAAGAACAGACATATAGATCAATGAAATAGAATAGAGAACCCAGAAATCGACCCAAACCATTATGCCCAATTAATATTTGACAAAGGAGGTATGGTTATCAAACGGAGTCAAGACAGTCTCTTCAATTAATGGTGCTGGGAAAATTAGACAGATACATAAAAAAAATGAAACTAGATCACCAACTTACACCGTACATAAATCACTGATACTGCTCCTAGGGCAATGGAAAATAAACAGAACATAAACAAATAGGCCTACATCAAAATAAAAAGCTTTTCACAGCAAAAGAAACCATCAACAAAACAACAAGAAAGACCACTACATGGGAGAACATATTTGCCAATGTTATCACTGATAAGGGTTTAATCTCTCACATTTACAGGGAACTCATACAACTCAACAAAAGGAAGATAAACAACTCAATCAAAAAAATGGGCAATGGACCTAAATAGAAACTTTCTAAAGAAGACTGAAGGAAGGCCAAGAGACATATGAAAACATGCTCCAAGTCACTAATAATCTGAGAGATGCAAATCAAAATGACAATGAGGTACCATCTCACACCTGTCAGAATGGCTGTCATCAACAAATCAACAAATGACAAATGTTGCCGAGGATGCAGAGGAAAGGAACTCTGCTGCACTGCTGGTGGGAATGCAGACTGGTGCAGCCACTGTGGAGAGCAGTATAGCATTTCCTCAAAACACTAAAAATGGAACTCCCATTTGACCCTGTAATCCCACTTATAGGAATATATCCCAAGAAGATAGAAACATCAATCAGAAAGGATATATGCACCGATGTGTTCATAACAGCACAGTTTATCATAGCTAAGATTTGAAACAGCCTAAGTGCCCATCAGCAAAAGAGTGCATTAAAAAACTGTGGTACATCTACACAATGAAATACTACGCTGCACTAAAAAAGATGGAATTTCTACCATTTGCAACAACATGGATGGAACTGGAGAGCATTATGCTAAGTGAAATAAGCCAGTCAGGAAAAGATCAGTATCACATGATCTTACTCATTTGTGGAATATAATGAACAACATAAACTGATGAACAAAAATAGTTCTAGAGATAGAGAAACATCGATCAGACCATCAAACCTTGGAAGGAAGGGAGGGGAGGGAGGAGTAAGGGGCAGAAATCAACTAAAGGACTTGTATTCATACATATGGGCCTAACCAATGGACACAGATAACAAGGGGTGAGGGAATGAGTGGAGCGAATGGGGGGTAATGGGAGAATAAGGACACATATGTAACACCTTAATCAATAAAGAAATTCATTAAAAAATGGAAAATGGAAAGGGCAGGATATCTGACACTTTCAAAAAGCATTGTTCACTCTGCTAAAACAATGGCAATAATGATGAATACTTATTAAGGTTACAACACCAAATATGTTTTCACGTATTGACCTTTTGTATCCTTTGCATCCTATTTTTCAAATGCGAAAACAGGCATAGACAGATTTTTTTAATGTCTAAAATCAAACAGAATTGAACCAAGTATATTGATCCATCTCTCTTAATAATTACACTGCAAAGAGAAGGAATTTTGTTTAAGTAATACAGGATCACCTTTTGACTATGTTTTCTGGAGATAAATGCAATTAAGTGGCGTCGGTTTTTATTTGTTGTGCTTCTTTTACACAACACCACTCTTGTGCTGCTCTTAGGACTCAGTTCTACCTGTGTTGCTTTCAGCAAAATGAAGGAGATCTCGTGTATAGATAGATTATACAATTGGGTACAACTATGGTTTGTCAGCAAAAAATTACCTTACAGAAATTGTCTATAATCTACTAATTTTAAATAAGAAGATACTTTTATTTAAAGATTTATCAAGAGTGGGAAGAGAAAGGAGAAAGAAAATACTCAAGGATTTCATCAGAATATATTGTATTTTAGCCCAGGAATAAAAGTTAACAAGTGCCTGACACACTGAGGGAAGATAATTCCTTTTAGTCAAGTTTTTCTAATGAAGTCCTTATTCATTTATATAAATCTTTCTAGTTAAGCACTAACAGTAATGAAAGTAATGGTGGTAGTACTAGTTGAACAATACCTAAGCATGGAATTTAAACGAGACAGATCTGATTCTAAAAACCTTCACTCACAATTTTTGGGATCTTAGGGAAATTAATTTTTTCCAATCTTAATTTTTTTATATAAAACTAGTGGCCCAGTGTATGAAATTGGTGCACATTAAAAGGGGATTAACTAGAGGAAATAATTTAATATTGCTATTTGCCCTTTCTCTATAATAGAAGTGTCATAGTTGAAAGAAAATTAGTAAAATGTATATGAAAACATTCCTTCTATCAGAGACTCGGGCTCACTATGGGACCCAGAGACAAGTCCCTGCCCACCAACATGTGCCTCAAAATCATGTGAGACCCAGACCTAGCCGCCCCCCCCCCACATTGGGCTAGATCCAGACCCAGCCAGTTCCACCCTTGTCAAACCCTGCTGGGCAGAGGGCATAGCCTCAGGTCCCCTGGCCTAGTGCCAGGATAGGGGGACACAGCCTGAGATCCCCTGTCAAGCCCCACTGGGTGGGGAGCATGGCCTGAGGTCCTCCATTAAACCCAACCAGGTGGGGGAGCACAGCCTCAGCCCCTGGCCTATTGTTGGGGTTGAGAGAGCAGCCTGATGTCTCCTAGCCCAGAACTAGGATGGGAAGTGCACCTTGAGGCCCCCGTCAAGCCCTGCCAGGTGGAGGGCATGGTCTGAGGTCCCCTGGCCTGGTGCTGAGGCAGGGGGAGCAACCTGAGGTCCCCTAGCCAACACCAGCATGAGAGGCGCACCCTGAGGTTCCCTGTCAAGCCCCACCAGGTAGGGGTGGGCAGCCTTAGATCCCCTGGCCTGGTGCTGGGGCGGGGTGTGTGGCTTAAGGTCCCTTGTCAAGCCCCATGGGGATGGGGGAGGGTATACCCTCAGGTACCTGCTGATTGCTCATTAAAGCTCCTTAAGGGAACTTGGCCTCAGCTGTGGGTGCAGCCATCTTTGTAACGGGGTGATGGTCAATTAGCACATTCCCTCTTTATTAGATAGGATGAGCATACTAAAATCTACCTCACAGAGAGGAATAGGTGAGATAATGTATATAATCATCTGGAATGTACCTGACATATAGAAAGTCCTTAATATCTGTAATAAATTTTAATTTTACTTTCTTACTTTTCTTCTTAGTCTCTTCACCCCCCTTTTTTTCTCTTTGTTATCCAATTTCTTCAATTAGAATGGGAAGAGTAGGTAGGATGTCTTATAGTTTCTAAAAGTATTGTTCACTCAATACAGGCCTGTTGCTGCCCATATCTCCTGTACCAACTACTCCCAACACTTAAAAAAAAATAAATACTGAGTGCTCTTTGTAGGCTCAGAATGACCCTTTCAGCCTTATATAAGAATCTCCTTGTAAAAATGTTTCAGTTTACCATTTCCTTCAAATATATATCATGGAAACCAACATTTACATGTTCAGTAGTAAAAATAGAATGCAACAAATCCCTCTACATCTACGATTTTCATTCTTATGAGTTTTCTTTAGAGAGTTCCCGTAGGACCTTTGTATTTCTTCTGAGCCTCGTGCATAAGGACAGTACTTGTTTTCATTTGGAAACTGAGTTAAGGTGTTAGGGTTAGGTATGTCTAGTAATCATAAGTAGTTTTTGCAAACAAGTAAACGTTTTCAGCATCTCTTAGGCTGTTAACATTTATTTATTTATTTATTTTACAAAAGATTAAAACAAATGAAACAGCATGGCAAATGAAGACTGCCAAATCAATTTTCATTGGGAACAATGCCACTCGTGGTCACACACACAATCTGACTAAGGCTGTTTCCTACTTCAGGCACAGATATAGAAATTACATCAGTTGTATCCCAGTAATTGCAAACAACAAAAACTGATTTTAGCTAATGCATGCAGAGGAAAAAAGGATATCAGTTAGCTAGGTGATGAGAAGAGCAATGAGCAGGGTAATTAGAAGGGTGATGAAAATTCTAGGCTAGAATTAAACTCCTAGAAAGATTAGCCTCAAGGAATTTCAGTGGGTCTAGATAACAATAACTACTCATAATGAACATACTCCAACTGATATTTTTTCTGCCCTTATAGTATACTTCTCAAGATTTAAAATCCTCAAAGAGAGAATCTGATTGAAGTTGCTGGGTTCGGGGGTAGGGAGTGGACATATTGGATAAGAGTCTCACCATGGCTGTATCATGGAGGCACAATAATTCCTTAAAGTACAAAAAAGAGAGCAAGTGGTATTTAGCCAAGCACAAATGAGAAAGAAATTCCATCATGGAAGACAAAGAATCCTTCCTGGCAATTATTAAATTATTCAGAACCATATTTATATATAAAGTTATATACAAATTTTATAACAATTTTTCAAACTTAAAGAACCATTTAGATTTAATGTAGAATGATGTATATTAAAACTTACTGAATAAGCCATGATTTTTAGCCATTTTTAACCATGATAGGAATAAAAATTTATTCCAAAATTCTAGCTCTGCCAACCAACTGTGTGACTTTGGGTCAATAACATTTTTCCCCCTGGATATCAAATTACCTATTTACAATGAAAATAAATGGATGAAGACCTCTCTCAGGTATCAATTATAGCATAAGAATTATCCCTGGACCACACTTGCTTTTCAACCCTAACCTAAACTGATAAGATGAGTAGTTTATGGTCATGCTTTCAAGCTTTGGTCATAGTGAGCTGAGTTAGCTTTTCTTGATTAACTCATCTTGTTCCAATAAGAAAAGAAATTCTATAATTATTCCTGGCAAGCATCCAAAAATATGCCTCACTATCCAGTTCCAATTAATAATGTGTGACTTGTTAAAAACAGATTTTGTTCATTTGAAGGTTTTAATAGCACCCACTTTCAACTTAGCTCTCTTGGGAAAGTATTTAGCATGTATTTAACCAGCTTGACACATACAACTAATTAATTTGTCTACAGCAAATTGTTATATGAATAATAAACAAAAAGTAAAAATTGAAATAGTGCCAAAATTCGAGCTTGAGGTATTTTATACTTAAATAACAAGAAGTTTTTGTTTTGTTTCCTATTTCTATTAAGTAAGGTACAAAGATTAATGTGTGTCATTGTCAGATAGGAAACTCACGTATAAAAGTGGGTGTTATTTATGTATTTTCAGAATTTGAAAGAGCTTTCAAAAATATGATATAGAAGTATATCTAAATGAGACAGTTCAAATAATGATGAACAGGTAAAAAACTAACATGATTTGTGCCTAACTCACTAGGCCAAACCTAAGTAGAATATTTGTATAACAGACTTATTAAATACTAAATATTTACATTTCTTGGTTGCAGTATTACTTTATTTTTAAAATCTGGGGAAAGGGAAGCTGTTTATCCTATCTAATAAAAGAGTAGATGCAAAATGACCACACCCCCACTACACCCACAAGCCACACCCACCAGCCAATCAGGAATGAATATGCAAATAAACCCAACCAAGATAGCTTTGGACACAGAGAGCAGGAGGGAGGCCTGGGTTTCCTCAGCAATGGAGGAAGCCAAGCTTTCTGCCTGCACTTGCTGGCCTAGGTCTCCACTCAATGCTACAAAGTTTTAATTATAGAAGATACATATGTCCCAAAATAAATGGTGGCAGCCACATAGCTGGAGAGAGCAGAGGCTAAGGTTTCCCCTGGTGACAGAGGAAGCCAAACTTTGGCAGCTCTGGCCACCCTAGGCTTCCACTTAAGTATACAAAGTTTCAATTATAGAAGGTAAATATCCCATGAGAAATGGCTGCGGCCATGGAGCAAGCAGGAGGCTTGGCTACAAAGTTTCAATTGTAGAACATAAATAAATTCCAGATACCAGGGCCTCCACTTGGGTTGCTGGAGGGAATGGAAGGCCTGCAAACCACCACAGGCCCCTCACTCAGGCTGCTCCACACCCCAAAGGAACCCCCACCCTGATCCGGGACAACCTTCAGGGCAAAAATGTTGGCCCTCACCAATGCACTAGTCCTCTATCCTATCTAATAAAAGCGTAATATGCAGATTGACCATCACTCCAATACATAAGATGGCTGCCCCCATGTGGTCAAAGATGGCTGCCCCCACGTGGTCAAATTTGGCCATTACAAGATGGCCAGCAGGGGAGGGCAGTTGGGAGGGACCAGGCCTGCAAGAGAGGCTGTTGGGGGCAATCAAGCCTGCAGGGGAGAGAAGTCAGGGGTGACCAGGCCAACAGAGGAGGGAAGTTGGTGGCAACAGGACCTGCAGTGAAAGGCATTTTGGGGGGACCCAGGCCTGCAGGGGAGGGCAGTTAGGGTCAAACAAGCTGGCAGGGGAGCAATTAGGTATCAATCAGGCTGGCATGGGAGTGGCTAGGGGATGATCAGGCTGGCAGGCAGAAGCTGTTCAGGGCAATCAGGAAGGCAGGCAGGAGAGCAGTTGGGAGCCAGCAGTCCTGGATTATGAGAGGGATATCTGACTGCCCTTTTAGGCTCAATCCTACTGGGATCGGGCCTAAACGGGAAGTCAGACATCCCTTGAGGGGTCCCAGATTAGAGAGGGTGCAGGCTGGGCAGAGACACCACCTCCCATCCCTGTGCACAAATTTCATGCACCTGGAGTATTCTAGTATAAAGTTGGAAATAGTCCCCCAAAGTGGAAGAGAACCAGATGCAATGAGAAGCAGAGGGGTACAAAGACAGGCTTTTAATTGTAATATTACCCCACTCCCTGCCTTCCACCAGTATTTCCTTCAGAAGATCATTGCCCAGCTAGTAATTAATGCAAGAAGGTAGAATAGTATGCTAATAGCATCTAACTGAGGTGAGTTGCAGATAACAAGTGTAGGTAGACTGACTGACCATTTATTACTTTTTTCCCACTTCTTTTTCTCAAACTGTAGGTGAGAAAATTATATCCTAGTAAGATAATATTTGTGGAGGTTCAAAGAGTTTCCTGGTGTGGGAAAGTTTATAAAGACTCTTTACTTTCAGGCACAATTATTCCCAAATTCAAAACTCATGGGAGACTGCTAAGTAGGGTCTCAGCTGCTTTACTCCTTCTTTCCATGCTCATCATCAGCCCAGTGACTAATTTGTCCAAAAGCATAACAAAGTTATCTGACTCTCTCTAGAAGAAAGATAACACATTCAACAGCTTGCATGAGAAAAAGCAGAATTTCTTGACCAGATGGAAAAATAATTTAAAAGATATATCTTCAAATATTTAAAGAAATATATTTGTATAATAAGAGTTATAAAAAGAACCAATTCAAAATGCTGGGTATGAGATATATAATAATTTGAACAAATAACTCAATAGATTCAACAGCAGAAACAATACAACCAAATAAGAAATTAATTAATTGGAAGATGAAATCTAGAAGCTATTAAGGAAGTCTGTGAAAGGGATCAATAAGGGATAAAGAGAGAGAGAGAATAAAAATGGAGAGTTGAGACAAATCTCAGCAGATATATAATGGATTTTCCATAAGAGAGTGAAAAAATAAACAATGAATAAATGGGAGAAAATAGTTTAAGAAATAATTTACCTTATTTTTTTATATTAAAAGAATGAAAGAAATTATTTTGAGAGAAATAGAATGTCAAACAAAAATGAATAAACAGAAAAATGTAACACTAACAAAAACTTTCAAAAGATTAAGGTAAATTTTAAGAATATCAATCCTTTGAAGGGGAAGGGGAGGCTCTAAAAGTTTAAAAGAAAATAAATTGCTTTCATAGATACAAAACTTAGATTGATATCAGACTTCTCATTTTTTAAAGTAAGGTTACAATTAAATAATACTTTCAAAGAAAAAAGTGTAACATATGATTTTTTATTTGTCTAACTTCATTCAAATGTATGCTTATTCTCACGTATATAAAACCCCAGAAGCTTTCCAACAGGAAAATACATTTTAAAAGAAATCTCAGAAAAGTATATAATTAAAAACAAGAGTAAGTATTCTAGAAGGATGTGACAATGTATAAGGGAAATAAAGATGAGTAAATAATTTCTTAGAATTTTATATTTTCTTTAAAAAATATGCCCTAAAATATATACATATGATGATCCAGAACTAAAATTGTATGACAAAAACATGAGTCATGAGTAGGACACATTACTAGATGCTTATATTTTCTATGAGAAATACATAAATAGGAACACATTTAAACATTTATATAATATATTAAGCATAAATACGAGTCTTTAATAAAGTTCAATTTTTAAAAGTATAAACATATTTATAACTTTTAAATAAATAATACATTTAAATAAATAATACATTTTTTAAAAAGAGAAAAAATAAGAGAAAAGGCCTGGCATTCCCTGCCTTCTTCACAAGTGGTGTACCTGGCTAGTCCCACCTCCTCCACAAGCTGATATGTGGCCAGCCTGGACACACAGACCTGCCACTCTGTCCAGGCATGGACCTAGCGTCCATGGACAACTGCCCCCCACTGCCTTGATATGGTGTTCCCACACCTGCCAGTATGACTCAAACCCCTCAGCCCCCAGATGCACAGACTTGCTACTGCAAACTGGAACACCTGACTTGGCACATTAGAAAACTGGACCCACTGCTGACACTTGGTGAGATTAGTCACCCCCAGATGCATGGGCTTGCCCCTGTGACTCAACCTGCCTTACCCAGTGCCATAGATACCAGACAGATAAAATGGGGAAACAAAGATACCGTCCCAAAATGAAAGAAATGGAGGAATCACTAGAAAAGGAACTAAATGAAATGTAGGTAAATAATTTGTGAGATAAAGAATTCAAAGTAATGGCTATAGAGGGGCTCAAACAACTTAGTGGTACCACAAGCAATTTAATTAAAACTATAAGGAACTTGATGAGAAATACACTGTGGGAAAACATGAGTCTTGGTTGGAAAGTTTGTAAGGAGGACATTCTGAGAAAAGGGAAGTGTGTGGAGGACCACCTACCCTGTTTATCGGAATTCCAAGTTAGGGAAGTGCCAAAGGTGGTGCCCCTAATTCTCTCTCTCTCTCTCTCTCTCTCTCTCTCTCTCTCTCTCTCTCTCTCTCTATATATATATATATATATATATATATATATATATATATATATCTTCTTCTTACAACAGTCCCTTTAGCATTTCTTCCAGTTCTAGTTTGGTGATAATAAACTTCTTTAGTTTTGTTTTCTTTTTTTGTTTGTTTGTTTGTTTTGTCTGTGAAGCTCTTTCTTTCACCTTCAGATTTTAATGATAGCCTTGATAGATGTAGTAGTCTTAGATTCAGTCCCTTCCTTTTCATTACTTTGCATACTTCTTTCCATTCCCTTTTGGCCTGAAATCTTTCTGTTGAGAAATCAGCTGCCAGTCTAATGGGAATTCCCTTGCAGGTAATTTTGTATCTCCTTTTTGGAGCATTTAAGATTCGTTGTCTTTAATATTTTCCAATTTCTGCTCCAAATGAATGTTGTTTTTTTCTACCTTGTCTTCCAATTCACTGTTTTAGTCTTTTGGCTTCTTCTAATCTACTGTTCATTCCCTACAGGGTATTCTCTATTTTTTTTAATTTATCTTTATTGTTGAAAGTATCACAGATGTCCCACTTGTTTTTTTTTTCTCCCATTGACCCCATTCACCCTTCATCTGCCCCTCATAGGCCTTCACCATGCTATTGTCTGTATCTATGGGCTATGCATATATCCGTGGGCCAGTAGCTCTCTGTGGGGCCTGGCTACTTCATGCCCACTGCTCAGAGGCTCTCTGTGGCCCAGAGGCCCATCCATTTTATCTGTGTTATACAGTCTTGGTTCTGGCATTTGCATGCTCAGTGTAGCAGGTACTGGAGAAAACACCCCATTCATTTGTAAAGAGTGGCAGTGCCTGTATGAGCCTGTCTTTCAGATTTCCCCAAGTGGAGTGCTGCATTTCTCCTTGGGCTTCCAACACTGCTCGCTTGCACACCTCTTTCTCTCCAGTTAAAATGAGTAAGTCACAATGACGACATGCTCCTGTCAGCACTCACTTAGGTAAATTGAATAAGTGCTGATAGGAGCCCATCCTGCCGCCAGGCGTGAAATGCTTGCCTCATTGCCTCAATGATGAAGCAAGCATTCTGCCAGGCCACTCACGCTGCCGGCTCTCAGCAGCTGCCCGCATTCCCCCTTTCCCCCCAGACTAGGGGACTCTGGTGGGGCTGAGAGGACTGGGCATCGTCTTCTTGTGGCTATAGGCACCATCATCTTTATGATGGAGTGATAGTTAATTTGCATATTACCCTTTTATTAAATAGGATAGTACTTGAAGTCTTAGCCACAGTGATCAGACAAGAAGAAAAAATAAAAGACATCTAAATTGGAAAGGTGGAAGTAAAATTGTCATTATTTGCAGAAGAAAATATTGCACATAGAAAACCCTAAAGACTCCATCAAATTCCTGGTGGGGCATATGCCTGGTTTGCAGCCTGGATCACCTGTTGGGGGCATGCAGGAGGCAGTCAACCAACGATTCTCTCTCATCATTGATGTTTCTGTCTCCCTCTGCCTTTCTCTTCCTCTCTGAGTACAATTAAAAAAATATGTTTTTTTAATGTAGAGTTAGCAATCTATAGGAAGGCAATCAGCTTCTGATTCTGCTTCTGATCCTGATTCCCAATAAGGACAAAAAAAGATGCATTTGCCAAATAGATGCCTACATATCACATACTAAAAGAGTTTTAATTTGTTTTGATAACTTTCACCACATCTTTAACAATAGCAACTACTTAGAAGACTTTGAAGTAATATATTCTAATCCACTAACATCTATCTATGTTTTTGTAAGACCAGACTAGTTTTGGAGATAACATTAGCACTATCACCTCTGCATCATTTACTTATTTAAGAGAGGTACCAATCTCTGCCAATGCCCAATATATAATATCATTTCGCATTTAGTATTTTAGCACTTTCTCCATTCTGATAGCTCTTGTCTCATATACCATGGAACTAATGTGTCAGTTCTGCCAGCTATCAAGTATGTCCATTCTAATTATTCATTAGATGGTTGGAGAAAAAAACCATTGGGTGAATCCATAATCTCAATGGTCTGCCTGGTGACCTAAACCTAGACCAGAATTATGTTAGTAGCTCCCCATTCTAACAGGGGCATCATTATATTTCCAAGCTCCCAAATATCAGTATCAACTCAGATTCTGTGTCTGATATTTTCAAATGTCTGTGTAGTCTGAATAATTCTTATTTTCCCAATATAGTTACCTGCATCAATGACCATGGCTTTCTTTGGATAAAGACCAATTAAATAATTATAACGTGTACTTATAATGGTGTTACAGTGTTCTCCTCCTGAGCACCTGGCCTCTCCCTTAGTCCCTGGGGCTGAGTCTAAAATCTAGTAGGAAATGGCCATACATTTTATTGGAGTGAATGTCCTCAGCTTCCTGACCATCGGTCCTTGAATTATTTTGATTGTATAGATTGAGCAAACACCTTGTAGGTTATCCATCCATCTTGCCTCTAGGGCATTGTATCCTATATAACCATACCTATATCTCTCTAGGTCAGCACCACCCAAAATTTCTGGCTGCCATTCAGACTTTGTTGCTTATTTCTATGATTGTAGCTACCTGCCTTTTCAGAGTTAAACACCATCAGCTGGTCTCTATTATGCTGAGACCTTATTTCCCATTGATAACTATCCTGTAACAGCATCTTCTACCACCAGATGGCAAGCTTCTCAGTGTTGTTGGTGTCCCTCTCAATAGTGCCTTTCTTGGAGCTTTGGGAAACCAAGTGTCTCTGTGTTTTCCCATGGAACCTTGTTGGGAGGCAGGTTTCCTAGCTGTTCTGGTTACCACTGGGAAAAGCTGTAGGCTGAAGGGACATTTTCATGGATATAGGTACAGAAATACCCAGGATTTCCAATGATTGTAAATAGTAGGGATGAAAAAGTGATGTAAACAAAATCATTTAGAAAACAATAGAATTATTTTGCTCAATAAATTGGATCTATATCTTTCTTTCCCTTATTTAATATAGGCACAACTGACTTTAGTCCAATGATGCTAACAGAACATTTTTAAAAAATCAGGAAGTACTTAACAACTTTAGAGCAGAATCCTCATTAATACTAAACCCAAATATTTTCAATGATTTACTTTTGAGTTATTAAAATCTTTTACTTTATTTTATTAGAAAAGAACTTATTTCCCCATCTTAAACTCCCACTAAAAAGTAAGAGCTATAATTGCTGGAATGTTTTCCTTCCTAATCACTTACCCCAAGGTCATAAACATTTTAAAATATTTTTTTCTAGGGTTTTAGAGTTGTTTTTTTTGAATCTATGACTATCAAGTCATTTAAAGAATTTTATTCTTTTTAAGTATTTTTTATTGTTTACAGTATTACATATATTTCCTTCCCACCCCCCATTAACCTCCCCCCGGCCTCTCCTACACCCCAGCACATGCCCTCACCTGCCCCTCCCCAACCCAGAGTCTTGTGCCCATTGGTTATGCCTATGTGCCTGCACACAGGTCCTTTGGTTGATCTCTTACAGCCACCGCCCCTCCACTCTCCCCTGCCTTCCCACTGTAGTTTGACAGTCTGTTCAATGCTTTTTTGCCTCTGTATCCATTCTCCGCCCCCCCCCCCATTTCTTTTCTTTAAAAAATCTTGCATCTGCATACTAGAGATAAACATATAAGAACAAAAAAATGTTTGAGTCTCAGTTTCAATGTCCAACAGTTCTGAGTTCCAGTTTCAACGTCAAATAGTTCCTTATGTGTATATGTCAGAAATGGTATCTGGATGGTCGACAAATGGTGGCAATGCAGGTCCCACACTCTCTGGTTTGGTACGGGACAACCTGCAGCGACACACAGCTGCTGACTGCTAGCATGGCAAGGTGTCGTCAACATCTTCCGTCTCTGTACTGTCTGTGTGGTTGGAACAGACCTGTCAGTTCCTCTCTGTTGCAGGAATCCATATGGTCTTGGAGTTGTTTTCTGAAAATATACAAACATATTCTCAACCAAAAGTTAATAAAGGAATTTTTTCTGTAAATTAAACTTGGGATTCTTTTTATTTTTGCCTAAATGATTTTCCTTTGGCTTATTTTGACACCATGTGTGTTTTTCATTGGTGTCCTGCTGATAACAGCAGGGTTTTATAGTTTTTGATTTCACATTTAGGTCTATGATCCATATAGAGTTAATTTTTGTGTATTGTCTAAAGTATGAATCAAAAGTTATAACTATTGCATAAGTAGCTCTCAGTGGTCCAATATTACCTGTTGAAAAGGTAATTTTTTTCCCACTGAATAATCTTCTCTCCTTTGTTGGAAATTAAAATTACCATGTACGTGAGGGTCTATTTATGGTCTAATTATTTTCATATTGAGTTATTTGTCTAACCTCATGCCAAAGTCATGCTGCTTTAAAGCATCTTATTCCTTAGGTCTTTTTATTTTCTTTCCTTACCTATTGCTCTGGCTAGAATCTTCAGTGCAGTGTTGAACAGGATTGGTAGAAATGGATGTCCTTGCCTTGTTCCTGATATTGGGGACAATATCAGGATATTGATAACAATGTTGGATCTTGATGTTTCACAATAAAGAATGATGTTGGGTTTAAGTTTATTATAGATACCCTTTATTAAATCAAAAACATTTTTATTTCAAGTTTGCTGAGAGAAATTTTGTGTTTTGTTGTTGTTTGTGGGGTGTGTGTTTCAATAAATGTTTCTATCTTTTAGAATAAAATCTAATTTTCTTTAATGGCTTTTAAAAATATATTTGTATTGATTTCATAAAGGAAGGAAGGTAGAGGGAGAGAGAGAGAGCAATATCAGTGATGAGAGAATCACTGTTTCCCTGCCTTCTGCATGCAACACACTGGGGCTCAAGCCTACAATCTGGGCCTATACCTTGACCAGGAATCGAACAGTGGTCTGGTTCATGGGTTGATGCCCAACCACTGAACAACACTGGCTGGACCGAGAAATTTTGGTGTTGCTTTGTTTTAATAAAAAATACATGTTGAATTTCATCAAATTATTTTTTTATATCAGGTGAGATAGTCACATATATATTTTTTTCTTTTTTAATCTGTCGATATAGTGAATTACCTTGATTTGTTTTCAAGCATTAAACTAATCTTGCACTTTGGAGATAAATCCCTCTTTGCCATGATGTAGTATCTTTCTAGTATATTTTCAATTCAATTTGCTAACATTTTATTAGGAATTTCTATATCATTAATAACTAGAAATATTGCTCCATAGTTTTCTTTTCTTATAAAATCTTTGCCAGATTTTAAGATTAGAATAGTACTTTCTTCATGAAAGGGTTGGGAAATTTTCCTCCTCTGTAATTTTCTGGCAGAATTTACATAGAATTTGTAATTTTTCTTTCTTACATGTATAGTAGACTTAATCAATGAAGCTACTAGGGGCTGGAATAGTCTTAATAGTAAATTTTAACTTGGGTCCAATTTGTTCAATAAATATCATACTATCAGGTTATCTGAAAAGATTTCAATTACTCTATAATACTGCTCACCAGATAGTTTAGCTTTTGAAGAATATTTAAAAATCAAAACTTCTCTAGCATTAGAGATTTGTAAAAGATAGAGGCAAAAGAAGATAAGAAAAATAAAATAACTAATTACAACAATAATTTTTTAAAATTTACTTATGGATTATGGCAGTATGGAAAAAGAGTATTTTCAAGGTGTTTCTGAATCTAAATACATCTGAATTTATAAGGTTGATTCTTATCAGATTTTATTATTTTATATATGTCATGTAAAGTTTATAGAGATCCATTATTCATGATTAGAAATACATAATATTTTATATTGGTAGTGTTATAATCAAGATAATATAAATGTCAAAGAGTAAAATTCATTTATGCATGCATTTATTCATAAAATCATTTGCATATTTATTGATTCCATTTCTTAATGCATTCATGAGCTTATTCATTCCCAAATACCATTTACTTAAGGTTTTTTATAGGCTAGGCACTATCTGAGCCCTGGAAATTTAGCTGTGAAAAAGTTCAGCATAAGTAAACAAGTAAAAAAAATTAGATGACCATGATGAATATTATGATAAAAATAAAGCTAGATGATGTGAAAAAAAAATGACTCAGGGGCTGTTTTAGACAGAAAGATCAGAAAGGTATTAATAAGGAGATAGAATTTAAGCTGACTTCTCAGTGACAAACAGTAACTTGTCAAGGACACATTTAGAAGGCAAATGATTTATGAAAGGAGAACAACTCATGAATAATATATGCTAGGATGAGCTAGGCCCGTCTGAGGACCTCTGAGGTCAGTGGCACTGGGACAGACTGAGGGACTGTAGTGGAACACAAAACAAACGAAATAGAAAGGTCTACATAAGGCCAAGGTACTTTATTGTAGAAAATGTGGGAATTCATGGAGAGTACCATGCAGAAAAGTAATGTATGATTATTATTTTTAAAATATCTCCCATTGTCTATGTGGAGAACAGACTGAGACAAGAGTGGAAATGAGGAGATCTAAAAAAAAATGATGATAGTTTGGACTAGGGTGATGGTAACAGAAATGGAGATATGTGAATAGGTATGTGTTACACTTTGGGTGTAGACAGGACATGTTTTTGCTTTAGATTAAGAGGTTGAGAACATTTCTTTGTAGTTGGTTTGCACAATTTTTGGTCTAAGGGACTGTGTGTGGTACTCTTTTCTTTAAGTATGAAGTTCTGAGAAAGAAGACTTGAGGGAATGGAAATTGAGATGCCTTTTAGATATCTTAAGTTTGAAGTATATAATTAATATTCCAGTGGAAATGTCAAATAGTCATTTGTATATGTAAATTCAGAGTTTAGAGGGATGGCATTTATTAACTCATTTCACTCATTCTAAAAAAACTTATTAAGAGACTATTATATTTTAGATAACTGAGCTAATGATAGTGAAGTTAATATAAGTAAGAAGTAGGATCATCCCTGACTTTAAAAAGTTCACCTTCTAGAAGGGGATACAGACACATAAATACATCATTACTATAGAGTGTGGCAAGTACTCTACTAAAGAATGAACAGAGACTTTAAATATCAGATGATGGAACAATCATTTCTATTTGAGAGAATTGGTAAAGGAGTTGCTAAAATTTTAAAGTACAATAACATTTTCTTTTTAGTATAAATGTGATGCCAAATTACTAGAGTAAAAATTCTGAAAACAATATTGTAAATGGTCATGAGATCTTTGAAAACTGAACTTAATATCTTCAGGGAGATACTAGGATGAATTACTCTCAGATACAAATAGAGACAAATAGAAGAATCAATGCACCACATGTCCTGAAAATAGACTATTTCACACTTGTTGCATTTTGTCCAAATCATTTTATCACCTTTTTTTGGATGATATTATCCAGTGAATAATTTAATGAACATCAAATTCATTTCCATTTCATTTAATATTGTGTAGGTAAGTATCATGGTAAGTAGGTAAGATACTTTTTCAAGGTATATTTTTAAAAATAGCAGTTAGTACCCACATCGTCCAGTAAGTTTCACAGCAACACATGTATATCTAATCTTATTTTCAAGTGCTCACTGATGTTATTACTAACTCTACTTAATTAAAAACTTTGTGTTATCCTCTTATCAAATAGCTCTGTTTGTTTATGCTTCACATATAGCATTAAAAACAGTAGGAAAACTCCTAGAAACTAAAAGTTTAATGGCTTCTTGTACCCTCCTGCAAATTGTGACTATAGAAGGAAAGATGGGTGATTGGGTAGATAAATTTTCTCCATGGGACAGGTTATATATTTGCAGAAGACGGAGGAAGCAGAAGTGGTACATTTGTCAGTATTCTAGTTCTCTTCGAGTGTATGGTCTAAGACTTAAAATTAAGGCCCATGGTTGTTTGCTGTCTTGACAGCTCCTGAAATGAGGAGAACCTCAAATGGCCTAGTCACAAGTTCCCCTTCCCATTCTGCACCCATGGTTATGATCTCTTAGCCAAGCAACTCCCTTTAAGGGGCCCAAGTGAAGTTCCTGCTTATGCCTGAGTAGTGGGTTTCAGTTCCCTGCCAGTCTATGGTACTATTCAAACAGTCAATCATATTGCCCCACAGAACTGGAGAGTCATCCCACCCTCTTGGTACTATAAATCTCCCACAGGCCCTGATTGTTCACTTTGATCCTGAGTGCAACCCCAGGTATTCCTACACTGCTATTGTCCTCCCTTGGACTGTGCGTAATATAACTGTTGGGTGTTGTGTGTTTGGCCATATACCCTGTGGCAGGGATCTCTCCCTGATGAATGGGGTGAATAGGAGGTGATTAAAACAAGTCAGTATTGGCATACACACAGCTCTTTGCTCTGGACATGAACAGGGAACTCTAAGAACAGGAAGGGTATCCCTTTACTCCAAGATGTGTGGGTTGATGACAACTAATTTTCAATGTAACAGAAGAAATGATTTGCCTTCTTTACCATCCTAATCTTTCCTAAGTGCTTTTGGAACTTGATGTTACAAATCCACAGCACAAGCTTTTTTTTCCTGTCTGCTTGTTTTTATCGCCCCTCATTGCACATTTGGGTTTGATTCTCTACCTGTATCAATGTACAGAAGCAGGGCTTCTACAAAAGCAGATCCTTTCCATTTTCACTTGGCCTTCGCTTCTACAATTATGATCCTTCAAGTTTTGATTGAAGTATATTCTTTGGTTGTCAACTCCTGCAAGTTCAGTAGTTGAGAGGCTTGCATGCGGTCTAATTATTTTGTTTGGAGCTTTATTTATTTTTAGATCACCAGGCAATTTTCCTTCTAAAAATATAAAAACGTCACCATAAATTCAAGCAGATATAACAGGTATTGGATTTTTTCCCCCCTGTGCCTTGAATTAGCATAGGGAATTAAAAGTTGACTAATATCCATTATTCACCTGGGTATATCTGTGAATATTTACACAGTAGACTGTGACCCACTTTCAGTTGCTAATCAGTCTCCAAGTACATGGAGATTTTCAGAAGTACATGTTGATGACATCAGCTTTGTAGTTATTTTCATACAAATGAGTAGCCACTCTGTGGTCACATATATACACACTTGTGCATACCCCATTTTCACAACACAATATATTTCTTGTTTATTCCACCTTCTTTTCCCTCCACTGCAAAAATACTCCATTTCTATTTGACTCCAATGGAAAATGCTCTCCTGAATGAAAGAGAGCTCTTGGTTACCCAGTGAACTACAGCTGCAGAGATAACACATTCAGAGTTGACAAGGAGGAGAAGATTGATTTCTGCAAATAGAATCAAATGGCAACTGAAAGTGATAGCTTCAAAACTATCTCCCCCTTCTGTTTGACATCGATCTTTCCTCCATGTGCCAACTCATTATCTGTTGGGCAGAGGGGAATTGCACTTGACATAATCCGAGGCAATTTTACAAGGGAGAATGGAAGGGCAGACAGTCTGGTACAATGCTCTGATTGACGGAGGTTTGTAGCCCAAATGATGGCATGATAAACTCATATGCGAAGAAAGGTATTTATTCATGGACTAAAGTTACAATAAATAGGTAGAGATCATATTTTAAATGGTAAGAAAAACCCATGATATGCAATTCTATTCTAGGATAGTATTTAAAGAATAGATTGCATTAACATGGCATTTTCTTACTCATGCTTTGGTCTGCTCTTCTGCTTGAAGACAACTTAATTTCAGTTTGGGTCTTTGTCAGTGCTTTGGTGCATTTCCAAGGGCAGATTAAAGACAATTCATGGGCCGTGGACTGCATTACAGTTACTCAACTTAGGACTTGGTACAAAAGGATAAATACATTTACTGTAGGAGGGTTCCGAGATCAAACAGATTTAATAAAATTGTTTTAAATGGACCATTTAAGAAAAGAGTGTCCATAATCCCTTGCATTGACTTTGAAAGGTGTTGTGACCTTCTGGAGAGACCGGTGTGTATATATTTTTAATAATATTGAGTGAATGCCACCGTCTATTACATGTGTGTCTGTCCAAGTGTGCTCTCAGGGTCTGGGAGTTGTGCATCTGACTTTTTCCATTAGTAGTGGAGAAAACCCAGCTTTAATAAAACAGAAATTTTGTGGTGCATGGAACAAAGAACTTTTGCTTCTAGTTACAGTGTACTAAATAGTACATCAAAATGCACTGCAGCATAGGCACTCTGAATCCTCAGATCCTGTTTTTAAGAAATAAATAATTCTCCTGTCATCTTGATGTAAACCTTACTTACCTGTTAAAGCACAGCCCACATCTCCCCTTCAGTTTTCAACCATTCTCTGACTTCTGTGCCCCACCTCCGTGATCCTTACTCTCACTAGAGCTATCGGATGGATTAAGTACTGCATATCCCATATTGGCTGGCACAAAGTAAGCACTCAGCATCTCTGCCTATCTTTCTGCGGTGTCACTTCCAGTAGCTCTTTCTTATTGACCCTGAGAGCCTTTCATACCACTCGTGTTCCTGTTCAGGAGTGTGGTCCTCTCTCATGCTTCTATGCTTTTGCACATCCTCTCTCCTTTCCCAGGAACATTGTTCCTTCCATACTCCCTCCCGCTCAGTCTTCTTGGGGGGAAAAACAGTCTATTTCTGTAAGGATAATTCACTTTACCTTCAATACTTGTGACTTTCAACTACCAGCCAAATAAATAAGAACCCAGATTTTTAAAATATCTATCTCTAGAATAATAATTTTTATTCTAAATCAGCATCTGAATATGTGAGCAATATTTTCACTATGGTTTTAAAAATGGTAGACAAGGTAGAAGACCATGCAACATCTGCTGATATTCTTTTTTTTTCTTGTTTTTGAAGACAGTTTTTAAAAATAACACTGTTTCAGAATTACATAAAACAGCAATGTAAAAATTAGGTAATATTTTAAATTTATGATTAGATATGCACCACTATAGAAACTCTAGAAGCATAAAGATCCAGAATGATGAAAAATTGTTTTAGCATGAAGCATTCAACATTATCTTTTTTTACTATCTTAACCATTTTTAAGTGTAAACTTTAATAGAGATTAAGTCCATTCATGTTCAACCAATCTCCAGAACTCTTTTCACCTTGCACAACTAACATTCTGTAACTATTAAACTACTCCTCTCTCCTCAGCCTCTGGAAACCACCTTTTTATTTTCTGTCTCTATAAATTTTACTACTTTAGGTACCTGGTATATAAATAGAACCATACAGCATTTGTCTTTTTTTCACTAGCTTATTTTACTTCAAATGTCTTCAAGGTTCATCCATGTTGCATGTATCAGAATTTCCTCTCTTTTTAAAGCTGAATAATACCACATGTATGTATATGTTTATAAACATTTTGTTTCTTTTTCATTCATTCATATGTTGATGGACATTCGATTGCTTCTATCTTTTGACTATTGTGAATATGTTGCTGTGCATATATCTTTTTAATACTCTGCTTTAAATTCTTTGGGTATATAACTAAAAGTGGAATTTCTTTATCATATGGTACTTTATTTTTTTTTTTTTTGAGGAATTACCATATGGTTTTCCACAGCAGTTGTGCCCTTTTACATGTCTAGCAGTGAACAAGAATGACAATTTCTCTACATTTTTACCAGCACTTGTTATTTTCTGTTTGTTTGTTTTTTCTTTTTGTTCACAGTAGCCATCCTTCACTACTCTAACAAGGGTCTGCCACTGATTTTTCTTGTAGAATTGTTCTTCACCAAATACAGGTTCCCTAGCCACAAAGAGTTAATCCAAAAACAGAGGAAACTTCCTTGTGCTGATATAAGCTTCTAGGCCTCAAAAAAACAAAGATTAGCAGACATCTTTGAATTTTTTTGGCTATCAAACTCAAGTATCCACTCTTATGCTTCATCTCAGTATTTTTGTCTTATCTTAATTTGGGCTTACACAAAGTTAATTCTTTAAACTCAAGACTCTGTTCACTTTTTCTGCCTTTTATAAAACATCAGTTATCTCTTTTGGCAAAACTAAGGTATCACTTCACTTCCCCCCCCCCTCAAGATATCCTGTATATTCCTTCAGTTAAAATATCTATTAACTCATATATACAAAAACCTAAGCGACTGAACAACTGAATGACCGAATAACCGGTTGACCAGTCACTATGACACACACTAACCACCAGGGCGAGACACTCAATGCAGGAGGTGCCCCCTGGTGGTAAGTGGGCTTCCACAGCCAACCTCCCCCTGGCCAGCCAATCTCCTATGGTCCCTCCCCTGGCCAGCCAACCTCCTGTGGTGCCTCTCCCAGACTGGTAAACCTCCTATGGTCTTCGTTAGGGAGCTGGCCAGGAAACCTCCCATGGCCCGTCTTCCCTGCACCCCCTGTAATTGGCCCCAATTGCCAGTCAGGCCAAGGAATCACATCTGTGCACAAATTTGTGCACTGAGCATCTAGTGACATTATAATTATTTGCTTATGTATTAACCTCTGAAGCAGACCCAGCAGACCTGACTACTATTCGTCTCTTTGTTCCTATCCAGCTAAAAACTTATATTCCCAGACTACTTGGCAGCTAAGGCTATTCCCATCAGATGAAAAAAAAGATAACTTCTCTGCCATGCTGGATGTGTACTAGTACACAAGGTTATTTTTATATGACAAAATACTAAACTGTTGGGTAAAGTCAGTATTTTCTAATAATTTTATATAAAAATGAGGAGCAGGGGATGTCCTTTAGCCCAGCCTGCATCCACTCCAACCTGGGACCCCTTGAAGGATGTCTGAATGCCTGTTTAGGGCTGATTTCTAGGATCATGCAATTGGACATCCTTCTCACAATCCAGGACTGCTGGCTCCAAACTGCTCACCTGCCTGCCTCACTGATTGCCCCTAACCACTTCTGCCTGCCAGCCTGATCACCCTCTAACCACTACCCTGCCAGCCTAATTGATGACTAACTGCTCCCCTGCCAGCCTGTTTGGCCCCAGCCTCCCTCTTCTGCTGGCCTGGTCACCCCTAACTGCCCTCCCCTTCAGGCTTGATTACCCCCAACTGCCCTCCATTGCTGGCCTGGTCCCTCTCAAATGCCCTCCCATGCTGGCCTGATTGCCCACAACTGCCCTCCCTTGCTAGACCTGGAACCTTCCAATGGTCCTCCCCTTGTGGCCATCTTGTAGTGGCCATCTTGTGTCTACAAGGGGCCAGGATCTTTGACTACATGGGAAGAGCCCTCTTGAGTGTTAGAATGATGGTCAATCTGCAAATTACTCTTTTATTAAATGGGATAGAGGCCTGGTGCATGGGTGGGGGCCAGCTAGTTTGCCCTGAAGAGTATCCCAGATCAGAGTGAGGGTTCCCTTGGGGGAGGGGTGGCCTGGGCAAAGGGCAGCCTGGGCGAGGGGCCTATGGAAATTTGCAGGCCAGCTACACCCCTCAGCAACCCAAGCAGAGGCTGTGGGAACTGGGATTAATTTATGTCTACAGTTGAAACTTTGTAGCCTGGAACAAAGCCAATCCTTCTACTCTCTCTGTGGCCTCAGCCATTTCTGTTTGAAACTTTTCAGCCTAGAATGGAGGCCTAGGCCAGCAACAGCAGGTGGAAAGCTTGGCTTCCTCTGTTGCCAGGGAAACCCAAGCATCTGTTCTCTCCAGCTCAGTGCTTGGCTTAAACCCAAGGCTTCCTCTTGCTTTCAGTGGTGGCAGCCATCTTGGTTTGGTTTATTTACCTAATGTGCTCCTGATTGGCTGGTGGTCTTGGCTGTGGGCATAGCAAAGGTACGGTCAAATTTGTATATAACTCTTTTATTAGATAGTACTAGAGGCCCGGTGCATGAAATTCATACAGGGGGGAGGGAATTGGGGGTCTCCTCAGCTCAGCCTGCACCTTCTTCATTCCAGGATGCTTCAGGGGATGGCCTGATTCCTAAACTGGCAGTCAGACATCCCTCTCATAATCTGGAACAGCTGGCTCCAAATCGCTCACCTATCTGCCTGCCTGGTTGCTCCTAACTGCCCTTACCAGCCTGGTTTCCACTAACAGACTTCCCCAGCTGGCCTGGTCGCCCCTAATCGCCTCTGCCTGTGTGCATGAGCATGGACCTGAGCAACACTCACTGGCACCCACACAGAGTCCTTGGATGTCCGGAAGGATGTCCAGAAGATGTCTGGTCTAATGAGCATATTACCCTTTTGTTAATATAGATAAGTATTTGTCATATTATTTTCTACTTTTCTATATGTACTTAAAATACTCCAGAATATTTTAAGCAAATAAAAAATGGTCAAGTTGCAGAAAAATAAAAGTTTTGAAATACAACCTGGTAGACTTGAAAGCAACAACATTTGCATAAAAGGGCATAAGTTGAAGTCAAAACTTGTTAGGATTGCTTGGTTAATATTCTTTTGTTGGAAAAGCATGGTTTGGGCTAAGAAGAAAAGGAAACCAGCCCAATAAAAGGGAATGTCTGATTGGGTCGTTGCCACACCAGAGAGGGGCAGGTGTGGCAAAGCTTCAGGCTGTCCCACAGACAAGGATGTCTGTGTGTATGGGACACAAAGGACACCTGTCACACCTAAAGCACAATTTGCTAACACAATTGCAGAGCTCAGGAAGAATCACTGGTTTTAAAACTATTATTTCCCTGCCATATAAAATATACATATATATAAGTATACATGCCCCCTTCTGATGTCCCCCTGCCCTCCACTTAATATTTGGCTATGGCCTTCTTTTCATGTCAACAAATTGGATGTACAGACATAATTTTTAATGGCTACAGTGTTATCCCTGACTGTTTGACATTACTATGGTTTACTTCACTAACCCTTTATTGTGGGGCAGGTTGCTTCTGGTTTCCCCCAGCATCAACAATGACAGTAAACATAATTGCTTATTTGACTGTTTACTTAGGACACATTCACAGACATGGAACTCCTGGCCCAAAGCTAGTTCACTAGAATTTTGATCCACATTTCCAAATTGACTGTTTAGTTTAGTCCATTAGTTTTAAGTCAGATTACACTCCCACAAATAGTTTAGGAGAGAACTGTTCAATGTGCCTTGGCAAATTGCAAACTCTTGCTGAATTTGAGCGACCCCAGAGCTTGGGATCTGGAGGATCCAGGCTGGAGGGTGAAGTCCAGGGAAGCATAGGTGACATGGTTGAGGGCCCTGTGTGGTTGCCTACCTGTATCTGTCGCTCAGCTCCCATCCTGCACAGCTCCCATCCCAAGCAGCACGCCAGCCGGCCCCTCCTGTCCCGCCCCTCATATCTTGCATGACTCCTGTTCTGTACAATGTGAAGGCTGGCCCCTTCCATCCTGTGCGGCTCCTGTTCTGCGCAGGCTGGCCCCCTCCCATCCAGGCTGCCTCAGCCCAGCCTCCTGGCTCTGGCCTTAGCCCCAGATGCGACCTCCCAGCCCCAGAGGCACCCCTAGTACTGGCAGCGTCTCTAGCACATGCACTATGGTGACTGCCTAGCCCCGGAGGCACCCTGCACTGGTGGAGTCTCTTGCACCTGCACTGGGGCAATCACCCAGCCCTGGAGGCACCCCACACTGGCAGCCTTTCCGCACTGCCGCGGCCCCATCCCCAGCTTCTGATTGGCTGGTAACATAGTGAAGGTATGGTCACATTTGCATGTTTCTTTTTTATTATTTAGGATTTATTAAAATGATAATATTAAATACTTTTAAGAAAAAGACAACTTATAGACAAAGTTGAATATTCAAAATGCTCTCTCAGCTTTAAGTAGAGAAATGAGTGAGGTGACAGTGGGGGTGGGGGTGGGTCACACCTGGTACCCATTGGCAAGTGTGGCATGTTTGTAGCACACCGATTTAAAATCTCTGATTAGGACATATTGCTTTTATAGAGAGCTGAACAAGATTTCTACCAATAGAGTTTCTCTAGCTGGACAATGAAGTTTTTGAGAACGAAATTATGCATTATTTGTTTCTTATCCAGTATGCTGCTTGAAACATAGTAGTTATATATTTAATTGTAGTTATATATTAAATAATTAAATATTTATTGAGTAAATGGAAAACAACCATGGTCCCAGACTTATTGTTTTCCTCACAGTTCTGAATCATGCTCATCTCTGACTCAGAGCCTTCTGGCCTGGAAAAACGTTTGGAGCCAAATCCTACCCAGGCTTTAAAGTTCTTCTCAATTCTCACCTCTTCCATGAAAGTCCTGTTACCATTTTGGCTCAGATCGCCCCATTTTATTCTCTTCTCTGTACTCCTGTAACTCTTGCTGAAGAAAGGTTTACTGTGGCCTTAGTCATATGGATATCCTCCAACTAATGACCTGGCTCTTCCATGTGGTCAGATGCTAACTATATTTTCTACTGACATAATGTTGTATTTCAGGTGTGTGTTTTTCCCCCTAAAAATATATTTCTTACCATGCAAATACAAACAATTGATGATAAAATACATAAGAAAATTAAATAAAACTAAAACTATAAAAATTGTAATGCTCTCTTTGGAGAAATATTCTGCCTGAGATGGATTCAGTGGTCACTTCTTAAAATATGAGTCTAGTAAAATTGGGCTAACAATATCAAATTGGTCAAAATTCCCCTAGAGTAAGCACTCACAAAGTCTTAGAACTACATTTAAAGATACTAACATCTGTCCCAAAATATTTACTGAAAATCTGACATAAAGTCAAGCTTTTAAAGTTCTTTGTATGATACACTAGAGTTAACACACTTTGCATAGGGATTTTATTTTCCGGAACAATTCTCTGTTGCGCTATTCATCAATCTTAAATATTGTGGAGGAAAGTTAACATTCCTGGAAACATTAGATCCATTTGGATCAGTTCTTTAAGTTTCCCATTGAGATGTAAGAATCCACTAGTATTTCCTTTTAATACAATAAAATTATTTGTTGCTCACTCTAAAAGTTCTTTCTTTGATTTTTCACTTTTTCTGTTCTTCAGTATTTTGAAGAAAAAGTATTTGCCCCTCACCCCTTTTGTTTTGCTCAGATGTGTTTAGTATTTTCAGGTTATCAAAAGTTATTATACTTGTGTACATGTGTTTAGCAAATTGAGCATTGATTTTTTTAAAAGTCTGATATCTCAACTTTCTATTGTTTTCTTTTTAGCTGGCTTTGGATAATTACTCAGGCTACAGTTTGATTCCACCAGAAGAAATATCACTAGATAGCATAGCACCCTTTTATAAGCAAAACAGTCCTACGATGTTTTAAAGGGATTAAATATAGGAAGATTTTTGGAAACAGTGAAGAAGAGGCAAAGACTGAGGTTTAGAACCAAAAGACTCCACTCTGTCTCTTTTAAAAATTGAATTTTTGGGGGGTAATATTCATTAATACATTTATATAGGTTTCAGGGGTACAGATCTACAACACATCATTTGTGCATCGTATTGTGTGATCATCACCCCAATCAAGTCTCTTTCCATCACCATTTATCCCCCCTTTACCCTCTCCTTCCACCTTTAACTCCACCTCATCCTTCCACCCATTCCTCTGGTAATCACCACACTGTTATCTGTCACTTGTTTGTTTTCTTGCTTGCTTGCTAATTTTTTGCTTAGTTCCTTTACCTTTTTGTGTGACTTTGGACAGTAACTAAGTCACTCTGAACCTTTGCTGTCTTATATGTAGAATAAAAATAATTCTAAACTTACCATCTTTTAATGAGTATTATTATTATTAACATGGCAATAGGTTTGCATGCATTCACTAAGAATCTGTTCTCTTTATAATAAGCCACATAAAACCAGTTTCTAATTGTGGTTTTATTAACCAAGACTTTGACTGGGATGTCATATTTCAGAGAGACATGCCGAGACTCTCATGTCACCATAAAGTTTTAAGGAAGATTGACCTTGAAAGCCAATGAAAGCCCCTTGGAGAAAAGGCCTAGTATCTTGCTTATTTGCATGGTTCAACGCAGTCTTCCCAAGTAAAAAATGAAGGTCGCTTTCTTGGGAGCTGGCAAGGAAAGAACCTCCAGACAATTTGGGGACCTTGAGAACTTGAGGAATTCACCCAAATCTATAGGATGCAACTGTGTGGTTGGCTCCTTCACTCTGAAGAGCTAATTGAAGCTCAATCTAGAGATTCCTTATGAGATTCCAGCAAAGCATATTCCAGCAAAGCAGAACCTATGTGATCAGTTGCTATTCTTGTTGTGTTCATGCAAATAATTAGGCCAACTTAAAACTGGACCTAGTACAGTAAATAAATTGCTCTTAATTTGGTTCTTTAATAAAAATGAGGGTGATTTTAGGGAGAGACATTGTGTTTCAATAAAAATCTAAAAAATAAAGTAAAATTAAAAAAAAAAACAACTTACCATACAGTTGTAAAAAATATCATAAGATATTAATTTGCTTTGTAAACTGAAAACACTATTTTTAAAATTTAGCCACATTTATTAGCTATCCAGTATCCACACAATGATTCTCATTTCCCTAATAAAGGAAATAATATTTTTCATATTATAGAAGTAATTTACTATTTTGATTGTTTCATATTCTTATTTATTTGGTTCATTTATTCTTTAGATATGTCTCTGTTGATTTGCTCCCAATTGTCTACCAAATTAAAATATGTCTGTTTTATTCTCTCTACTCAGTGGAGGAAAAAGAATGCCTACCCTGCCTTGCTTAAAGTGACTTAATGGCCTTTGTTATAAGGAAACATTCACTTTTATCTTCAAGATTTGTATTATTTTTTAAATATACTTTTATTGATTTCAGAAAGGAAGGGAGATAAAGAAACATCAGTGATGATGAGAGAATCTTTGATTGGCTGCCTCTTGCTCACCCTGTATTGGGGATCACGCCCACAATCTGGGCATGTGCCCTGATCAGGAATTGAACTGTGACCTCCTGGTTTATAGTTTCATGCTTGTCCACTGAGCCAGACCAGCCAGGCAAGATTTGTATTCTTGATTAGCCAAATGGGATTGATAGATATACTAAATTTGTTGAGCATTTTAACATTCATGGCATATTAATGGAATTAATTTGTGGTTGTACTGTTTGATAATCTTTTGAGTGAGTATATTACTTTTCAATCTTGAAGAAGAAGCAGTTATATAGCTTCAAAATTAAAGTTACTTATCAATGGCTAGAAATAGTGGATTGTCCCCAATAATTTGCCTCTGGCTGGTTTAAGGTACTTAATTTTAAAAAGTTGGACCACAATACTGTAGAATTCCATTTCAATGAAACTCATATGGCTTATCTACCAGGTAATACTGTCACAAGCATTCAACTTATAGTTGTTTTTGAATTCAGAGCCATAAGATGCTCTGAAGGTATGGCTTTTCAGTTGTAAAGTTGTTAAACATATGGGATATTGTTACTAGCATGGACAATATAGTTTCATTATATTAGGGGTGAAAGTGATTTTCCAGTTAATGACTTAGACAAATGTTTGTGGAATCTGTCCAGTTAATCCACCAAAAAATGCAACCTGACTTTTAGGAGCAATTCCACTTTTATTGAATGTTTTTAATTAAATATTTAACTCCTCTGAATTTCACATTGTTGAAGAGCCTTTGTTAGTTTACTTTCTTTTTGGAGTGATTGTTATTTCATTATTTAACTTAAAAATGGCTTCTGGCTAATCACAAACCCATTTTAAACTAAATAGCTGCATGTCTTATTATGTGTTTGGAGATTATTTTTAAAAGTAATCGACAAGTCTTTTTATATTTTCACAGAAATGGAGTGCAGATCAAAGGCTTGCTTATTATGTATTAAATAACATAATATAGCAAGGACCCTAAACCAAGTGAATTATTCATTCCTCAACTCAAGAGTTAGCCACAGAATAGCAATATCATCTATTTATTCCACACGCAAAAAAATTGAGTATCTTTTATGTAGCATTCACTGTGCTGGGTGTGAGAGATACAAAAAAAATAGCAAGTACATCATTCATGAAGACAAGGAAATGACTGGTATTTAAAAAGCACAATTCAACTTGTTGTAATTCAGGAATAATATTTATGAGCTGTGTGGCTTAGGTAAGCAACTTATTCTGTCTCACCCCCAATTTCCCTATTAAGATCGGGGAATACATATCCAGAGTTGTTGGAAAAATAAAATAGGATATGGCTGCCTGGTACAGATAGAAACTCTATATAATTTTTTAAATGTTCAAATAACTTGAAATTCACAATAGTTAGGCCTTCCCCTAATTTCTGACCTTACAAATATTTTAGAAACTATTTAAGTTTCATTTTATTATTTCTCAGGTGTTTGGACTCTCTAAAATTGCCAAGTTCCTCTTTATTGTTATCAATTTGTGTGAGGAATCAGAAATCCATGATAGCTGCTTGTAGTATGCTAGATGTTCTTACCCTGACATTTTGTCTTTGGTTTCTTGAATCAGTTAAGAAATCTATGCCATTAATATCAAAACCCTTTCACCAACAATAAAAAATAGCCCATAAAAATATCTGTATTAGTTTTCTATTGCTGATATAACAAGTTACTACAAACTTAGTGGCTTAAAGCACATCATTTTCACTGTAAGTTCTGGAGGTTGGAAGTCTAAAATGTGTCAGTAGAGATGCATCACTTCTGAAGGCTTTAGAATAGGGTCCATTTCCTTGCCATTTATAGGCTTTAGAATCTGTCCACATTCCTTTGTTCCTGGCTCCACATCATTCCAACCACTCCTTCTGTTAATACACTGCCTTCTCTGATTCTGATTCTTCAGCCTCCCTATTATAAGGCTCCTTGTGGTTCCAAGGAACTCACTTGGATAACCCAAGATATTCTCACATCTCAAGATCCTTAATCACATCTCCAAAGCTTTTTGTAATGTAAAGTATCATATTAATGGATTCCCAGGATTAGAGCTTGGGCATTTTGGGAGGCTATTAATTTACCTATCATAATAGCACTGGAAGATGAAAAAAAAATCTGAAGCATGTTTCATTTTATAGGGTGGCAGGACATAGACCAATCTGAGGCAATAAAGAAATGTGACACTATCTTTCAAGAAAAACATAGTTAATTCCACTAGGATTCATTGAGAGAAAGCCAAATAATAGAATTATAGAATTTTCTTTGTAAAAGCAGTATATTGTTATTGAGTATCAAAGAATAACTAGAATTAAGGTAACTAAAATGATCCTATCTACATTGTTGATAAATTTGCTTCTGGTAACAGAAATAGTTTGAATAATGCATATGGATTCATCATGAAATAATAATAGCTCATTCTTTTTTTTAAAGAATATATTTTATTGCTTTTTTTACAGAGAGAAAGAGAGAGAGATAGAAAGTTAGAAAGATTGATCAGCTGCCTCCTGCAAAACCCTTACTGGGGATGTGCCCACAACTAAGGTACGTGTCCTTTGACCAGAATCAAACATGGGACCTTTCAGTCCCCAGACTGACACTTTATCCACTAAGCCAAACTGGTTTCAGCAATAGCTCATTGTTTTTAATGGTAATATAGAAAAGTTTCTTGGTTATTAATTTCATTTTAATACTTTGAGAATGTGTTTAAGGTAGGAATGCATTTAGAACTCTATATAACTGATAAAGCACCAAAGCTCAGAGATACTTAATAACTAGTGAAGGATTACAAGCTGGAATGTTATCTGAGAGTCTGACTGGCAAAGTTAAAATCTCTTTGACCAGGGATCAAATTCTAATGCTTGAAGGTTCCTGAAATCCATTTGATCTCCAAAGTAGCTGAATAATTTTCTTGCAAGTCTTGTTTATACTACTTGAGGCCCAGTGCAAGAAATTCATGCACAAGTAGGATCTGTAGGCCTGACCAGTGATCAGAGCCAATCAGGGGCCTTTTGGCTGCTGGCCAGGGTCTTCCTTCCCCCAGCTGCAGACTGTTGGCTGGGGTCTTCCTTTGTTCTATACCACCCCCTGGTGGTCAGCATACATCATAGCGAGCAGCTGAACTCCTGGTCAGTCAAACTGCATATTAAAATTTGCATATTAGCCTTTTATTATATAGGATGATTACTCCTTGACATTGTGAACTACCCTACCATAAGACTATAGAGAAGTCTCTAAGTTAACAAATAACTCTTTCTTGCTTCTTTCTGTCTTCCTCCCCCCTCCTTCTTCTCTTCTCATGTCTTCTTCTTCTTTTCCTGTCTTCTTCTCCTTTCTTCTTCTCCTTCTTCTTCTTCTTCTTCTTCTTCTTCTTCTTCTTCTTCTTCTTCTTCTTCTTCTTCTTCTTCTTCTTCTTCTTCTTCTTCTTCTTCTCCTCTTCTCCTTCTTCTTCTTCTTCTTCTTTAAATTCTCACCTAACAGAATATTGATTGATTGCCTCCTTTGAGCACCCTGATCAGGGATCAAATCTACAACATAGTCATATGCCCTCAGTGGAAATCAAACCTGCAATCATTTTGTATAAAAGATGACACTCTAACTAAATGAGACACCTGGCCAGGGCTCTTCTTTTTATTTATACTATTATTGTTAATACAATTCATCACATCACAGAGGTGAATATTACACTTTTTATCTTACCTCTGTCACAACCAGTAGTAAAACAAACTGCTGTCTTGCATTTTATGGAGAACTTCTAATAAAAACCAAGCATTTTTAGCACTCTTGAAATGACCTACCTGCAATTTCTCTCAGGAATTATTAATCCTTGTTAAATAACAAAGCAGTTCTCATGTGAGAAGCATGAACCCTGAAAATTAAACCTGCAGATAAGAGCACTGTCCTGCTACTCTCAACGTGGGGCACATAGTGGATATGCCAGGGCTCCCCTGCAGGGCACCTCACTCCTAAAGGATGGATGCCTGTGTTCTTGCTCCATCAGATGCATTTTGTGTTTACCAGAAAACTAACTTTTAAAGTCAGACCAGTACAAGCATGCTCTTCAAATTCTATCTTCAGTTTCATCTGGTCTAGATAACAATTTATCTATTTGAACTACCCCCAAAGGATCCCAAAGTGAAATTCCATCATTCCAAATTTATTCACTAAACATAGGCAATTGCCATCCAGCTGTTTTCCTCAGGTGAAAGAAAATTTGAATTTTATATGAAAGTAAGAGGTACTGTTTATGAAAGATGTGTACTGAACAACAAAAATGTACCAATGACTCTCTGGGCTCTCCAGTTTTATGGAGCCCATAATTCAAATCTGTATGTCAGGAAAATAAATCACTGTATGTTATAGGTTTTCACTTTCATTCTCACATAGTCCACCTGTGCATTTTCCCAAAATCTTCTAAATTGATTTACTTAGCTAATGTTATATGTATCCATCAGCAGTACCACAAATAGCTTACAAGTGAATTGAATAATGTAAAGAAAACTTGAGCCTCTGTGTGAATTACCACAGGATCTTCCTACTGCAATTGATGGCCAACCAACTTCAATATACAACTCACCCCTCATTCCGTCCCCATGCTCTGTGCTTTCATCTCCTCAAATGTAGCACAGGCTTTTGCATCTTTAAAATATTATTATTTTCCTTAATAAATTCCTTGGTGTATGCTAGTCTCCAATGAGGCTTACAGACTAGGAGGAAAAGCCAACAGAAGAAAACAGCAGGGGCTCTATCATTTTGAAAGGTTACAATTGCATGAGCTTTTATGACAAAGTCTTTTGCCATATTTTATATCAAGAGCTTGTCACCTGGGTCCCAGTTCATAGGATGGGCCATTATTTCCAAATTGAATTTGCTTATCTGCTCTTCCCTTCATGGTTAACGCTACCTAGGAAACCAAGCTCGTGCTGCTTTTAAGAGTGTGGATCTGAATTCTGTTTCTCTTCTGTAGCACTTTACACTATAATTAATAATATAGTGCATGTGTGGTAAAATAATTTGTTTTACAGGTTCTTTTGTCTCTGTGGTAATTCAGACTTGGGGGAAATATTTTGGCTTTTGATTATTTTTTTTATTTTACTTTGCAGACTCTCATTTTATTTCCTTTTACCCAAAAGCATTTTTTTCTTAAAGCACCACTATTTTGTTTCTTAATCATTGAAAAAATTTAGCGTCTGAGATCTTCCTTTCTAGCCAGTCTCCACATCAAAAGCCAATGACCTTGTTTAAGCTGAATGTTGCTCTTTGCTTTAATGCTCACATCCCCACCATCTTGTACACTGCTATTACTATTGTCTACTCTTATTGGTGTTGACAGAGTCATTCTTGGAATAAAGCCAACCAAAGCAATTGCTCTAGGCCTAAAGCACTTGGTATATTCACACATTTGTTACCAGTCAGGGAGTTAGGGTAGGGGTGGGCAGGCAAGTAGGGAACAATCGGGGGAAATTTGATAGAGAATATTACAAAAAAACAGAGTTTATGTTGTTCAACAATTTATCAACCACCCTTTCTGTTCCACATCCTCCTTTTCTTCTCCCCACCCCCAGGCCCCAAAACAATAGACAATAGTATTCCATTCATGCATTCATATATCCTCTGTGTCAGTTTTGATTTCAACCAATAGTCATCAATTTTGGCTATCTTCAGCTAAAGTAAAATTTGCTGAGCTATTGTGGGGCCACCCAATGTTAATGAGAGTCAAGTGTAGAGAAATGACAAGACCCAGGAATACTTTAGGGCTGGCAAATAGGAACCATATCAAAAGTGACACTGCAGAACATATATATCCACATGCTGATACAACTGAGATGCATAAGAGGGCACCTTTAGTTGTAAAATCACAGGAGGGAGTGAGATCTGAATGACCAAACTGAGTCTTTGAATTTAAACATGGCATTTCATTTGAAGAGTGGAAGCCCTACAAGAACTAGGCATGGCAAGCAGATCCTAGTTGACTTGCATCCTCACTGACCTTCTTGACCTAGGTAACTGAGGAAGAAGGGCACGATTCATTGTATATTCTTAGTGGGAGGTCAGCACCACACACTGTGGGGATTTCCCCAAAAGGGAAAATAGAGGAGATGATTGAAAAGAGATTTTGTCCTAGCAGGATTTGGGTCAGTGGATAGAGCATTGGCATCTAAACCGAGGGGTCCTGAGTTTGATTCCAATCAAGAGCACATACCTGAGTTGCAGGCTGGCTCCACAGTAAGGGCTGTGCTGGAGGCAACCAATCAATGATTCTCTCTCATCATTGATATTCTTATCTCTCTCTCCTTCTCCTTTCCTCTCTGAAATCAATTAAAAAATACATTTTTTAAAAACAATAAAAGAGGTTTCAATTGGAAAAATATGTAGAAAAATCCACTGCATGCCCAGAGATCTAAATACGGTCTTTGTTACATTTTTGCACTTCTACTTTTCCCTTGAGAGAAAATACTTTACAGACTGAATGGATCCAAGAATGAGAAAGATCTCCCCAGTTTATTACTGGTGTGGGCTCCAACATTTCTAAGTTCAGCCTCCATATACTTTCAGAATACCTGCAATAAGTGAAATTATAGGAAAAATGATCAATCATCAATGTTAGACAACTAGAAAGTAATTTTGCCTTTATTTATTATAGCATTTTTAGAAACAGAAAATTATATAGTTTAGAAATTGAGAAATGTGTAGGTCAAATTTTGATTTTGTATGAATTACCTGCATGCATGTCCAGATTAATAATCATATGTTCTTTGTAGATCTGGAATAAAGTAGTATAACACCTCCCAAACTTTATTTTATATGTTTGTAATGGCCCAATAGCTTCCTGATTAAGCATAGCTTGGACATATGCTTTTAATTCCTGGTCTCCCAAAACCTCTTTAAAATGAAATAATAAAAGATTGTAAAGTGTTATAGAAAAAGAATAAAAGAGAAGACAATAATATACATTAATGATAATGATTTGCATTAAATGGCAAGTGAATGGAGGAGTTAGTAGAACTGAGAAAGCTGGCTGGAGAGAAAGGCAATTCAAATTGGGCTTAGTTCTCTCTCCAGAACCCTGGACAATATCACAAGAGGCAGGGAAAGGTGTAGAACCCCAACCAGGAAGGAGGTGGGAAGCTTTTACAGAGACAGCTAGGGTGAGATCTTCTCCCCTCGTTTCTACAGTCAACAGACTGGCCCAGCCTGAGTCTGGCAGTAGAATGCAAGTTTATTCTGAACAGAACAAGCAGCTCAGGGCTCAAGGGCAGTCGGTAGAACAGAAGGCAGAAGAGAAGAGCCAAACTAAAAACAGGAGTAAGTAAAAGTCTACACTTGGAACTATGCAGCCACAGCCCCTGTTCTTGCTTAGCATGTGTTGCCAGTAGGAGATTAGACAGTACTTTTTTTGAGGAAAATAGGAAGTCTTGGGGTGGGGCTTCCATTATGAAATAAAAAAGATTCCCAGTAAATTACTCTTAAAAAAAAGCACCTAAGCCCAGACTGGGAGGCTCAGTAACTGAGTGTTGATCTATGAATCAGGAGGTTATGGTCTAATTTCTCTTCAGGCATAAGCCCAGGATGTGGGCTTAATCCACAATAGGGGAATGCAGGAGGCAGCCAGTCAATGATTTTCATCATTGATGTTTCCATCCCTCTCTTTCTCTCTAAAATCAACACAAATATATATATTTTAAAAATCATATAAAAAAAGAACCACCTCAGCTAGAATGATCCATCTCCCCATGCAGCACTTCCATTTGGGCCTCTAATACCATCCTATCTAATAAAAGAGTAATATGCAAATTTGATTGTACCTTCGCTACACCCACAAGCCACGCCCACCAGCCATGCCCACCAGCCAATCAAGAGCAGATTATGCAAATAAACCCCAACCAAGATGGCTACCACCACTAAGAGCAGGAGGAAGGCTTGGGTTTCCTCAGCAACAGAGGAAGCCAAGCTTTCTGCCTGCCCTTGCTGGCCTAAGCCTCCACTCAGTGCTACAAAGTTTCAATTATAAAAGATACATAATCTCAACTGAAATGGTGGCAGTCACTGAGTTGCAGAGAACAGAGGCTTGGGTTTCCTTGGCAACGGAGGAAGCCAAGCTTTCTGCCTGCTATTGAAGGCCTAGCCTCCACTCTAGGCTATAAAGTTTCAAACAGAAATGGCTGTTGCCATGGAGCAAGCAGAAGGCTTGGCTCTGCTCCAGGCTACAAAGTTTCAATTGTAGACATAAATTAATCCCAGATCCCAGGGCCTCTGCTTGGGTCACTGGGGGGGTGTGGCTGGCCTGCAAACCTCCACAGGTCCCTTGCCCAGGTGGCCCCTCCCCCCAAGGGAACCCCCACTCTGATCTGGGACACTCTTCAAGGCATACCAGCTGATCCCAACCCATGCACCAGGCCTCTATCCTATCTAATAAAAGAGAATTTGCAGATTGACCATCACTCTAACACACAAGAGGGCTGCCTCCATGTGGTCAAAGATCCTGCCCCCATGTGGACACAGATGGCCACCACAGGATGGCCAGCAAGGGAGGGCCATTGGGAGATTCCAGGCCTGCAAGGGAGGCAGTTGGGAGGGAGCAGGCCTGTAAGGGAGGGTAGTTGGGAGCAATCAGGGGAGGGCAGTTGGGGGCGATCAAGCCTGCAGGGGAAGGCAGTTAGAGGTGACCAGGGCAGCAGAGGAGGAAAGTTGGGGGCAAACAGGCTGGCAGGGGAGAAGTTAGACATCAATTAGCCTAGCAGGGTAGAGGTTATGGGGGTGATCAGGCTGGAGGCAGAAGCAGTTGGGGGCAATCAGGAAGGCAGGCAAGAGAGCAATTTGAAGCCAGCAGTCCTGGATTGTGGGAAGGATGTCCCACTGCCCTACCAGGATCGGGCCTAAATGGGCAGTCAGACATCCCTCAAGTGGTCCCAGATTGGAGAGGGTGCAAACTGGGCTAAGGGACATCCTCCACCCTTTTGCATGAATTTTGTGCACCAGGCCTCTAGTATTTATAATAAATGAATAGACAATAAAATCCCCTAACTATTGAAAGTAGTTCCATCCCAAAATAAAAATACCAAGGAGAAAAAGAGGAATTCAGAAAACAAGAAATACAAAAACTGTGATTAAAACTATAATTTATATTCTCAGATAAATGAGAATTCATTGCATTCAATAGAACAGTATAAAATGGAACTGTAAGTTACCTAGAAAGGACTCTTGAAAACTTGAAATATGAAATATGAAAACAGAAATGAAAGGTTCATCTAAGACTTGATAATTAAACCAGTCCAAGATGTTCAAAGACTGACCCCAAAGAATAATAATAAAAAAAAGATAACTTAAGGTAGGCAATTAGTAAACAATCCAGAAAAAGTTCTAAAACTTTTTCTAATTTTTCAAATAAATATTCTTTTTTTTTACAATATAACTTATATTTAATAGTAGTACATATGTTTTCCTTCCCCCCCATTATCCTCCCCCCAGCCTCCCTATCCCCCAGCACATGTCCCCACCTGCCCCCCTCCCCACCCCAGTGTCTTTCATTCATTGGTTATGCTCATATGTATGCATACAAGTCCTTCAGTTGATCTGCCCCAGCATCTGCCTTCCCTCTGTAGCTTGACAGTCTGTTCAAGGCCACCCTGCCTCTATATCAATCACTTCCCCCTGTTTCTTTTCCTCAAAAATATCTTGCCTTTGCATACAAGAAACAAATGTATAAGAGCAAAAAAAGTTTGAGTGTCAGTTTCAATGTCCAACTGTTCTGAGTCCCAGTTTCAATGGCAAATAATTCTTCATGTGTACATGTCAGCAATGGTATCCAGATGGTGGACACATCGTGGCAATGCAAGATCCATCCTCTCTGGTATGGTCCTGGGCCGCCTGCAGCCACACACAGCTGCTGACTGCTAGCATGGCAAGGTGTCGTCAGTGTCCCCATCTCTGGACCGTCCTCGTGGATGGAACAGGCCCGTCAGTTCCTCACTGTCGCAGGAACCCACATGGTCTTGGAGTTTTTCTCTGCAAATACAAAAACACATTCTCGACCAAAAGTTAACAAAGGGATCCTCTCTGCAAAATAGACTTGGGATTCTTTCTATTTTTGCCTGAATGATTTTCCTTTAGCTTATTTTGACACCATGTGTGTTTTTTCATGGGTGTCCTGCAGTTGGTTTTACAAATGGAGTTTTCTTTTCTGGAGTAAGAATTTTCTAGATGTATTTTACTTACAGGATATTTTTCCTTACATGATAATACCCCACTGTGTCCCCCCCCCTTTTTTGATTAATATGGGCTTTTGGAAATTCAAATAAATACTCTAAGTTTTCAAATAAAAGGAGCCTAAAAAAATATCTAGCACAATTGTTTTTTCAAAGTGATCACACTAAGACCTATCATTGTGAGGTTTCAAAATACTAGCAATAACAAGACATTGCAAAAAATTTCAAAAAATTAAAAAGTTAACATGTGAAAGAAAACAAAATTAGAGTCTAATTGATCTTCTTGAGAGTAATACTCAAAGCAAGAAAGAAATCCTCAGGGAAGAAATAGAGACAAAATTCTAGACATTCCAAAACCAAAAAGAGACATCATAAAAAGGAAAATTAGAGGTAATAAGGCAAATATTGCTAATGAATATAAATGTAAAAAACCTCAACAAAGTATTAGCAAATCAAATGCAAAAATATATGCAAAGAATTATACAACACAACCAAGTGGGATTTATTTCCAGATACGCAAAGCTGCTTCGACATCTGTAAATCAATTAATGCAAATTGTCACATCAATAAACTGAAGGGAGAAATTATATGATCTTATCAATACACACATAGAATAAATTTGACAGTATCTAATATGTCTGTATGATTAAGAAAAATAAACCACTCTCAGTAATCTGGAAGTAGATGGAACTTCTTCAACCTGATGTATAACATTTTTAAAACACATATAGCTAAGATTACACTTAAAGGTGAGAAACTAGATAATTTATCTTTAATATTGAGGACAAGGAAATAATGCCTCTATTACCACTCTTCTTTGATATCACAGTAGAAGTTCTAGCTTGTGCAATAAAACAGGAAAAGGAAATAAAATGTATACAGATTGGGAAGAAAAAATAAATAAAACTTTGTTCACAGATGACATGATTATCTGTGTAAAATGTCCCAAAGAGTTAACAACAACAATACTGAAAACACCAAATGCTGATGAGGATGTGGAGCAGCAGGAACTCTTATTATTTTTTTAATCTTTATTGTTCAATTTATTAATTACATTGTTCCCCCTATAGTTCCCCTCCACCCAGTACCCATCCCACCCTCAGCCCTCACCTTCTCCCCATTGTCCTCTCCCATAGGTGCATGATTTTTGTCTAGTCTCTTGCTGTACCTCCCACAACCCTTTTCTCCTCAAGAATTGTCAGTCCATTCCCTCTCTATGTCCATGATTCTGTTATATTCACCAGTTTATCCTGTTCATCAGATTTTTAATTCACTTGATTTTTAGATTCATTTGTTGATAGATGTGTATTTGTTGTTCATAATTTATATTTTTACCTTTTACTTCTTCCTCTTCTTAAAGAATATCTTTCAGCATTTCATATAATATTGGTTTGGCGATGATGAATTCCTTTAGCTTTTTTCTTATCTGCAAAGCACTTTATCTGACCTTCAATTCTGAATGATAGCTTAGCTGGGTAGAGTAATCTTGGTTGTAGATTCTGGCTATTCATCACTTTGAATATTGCTTGCCACTCCCATCTAGCCTGCATAGTTTCTGTTGAGAAATCCCGTGACAATCGTATGGGTGCTTCCTTATAGGTAACGAACCGGTTTTCTTTTGCTGCTTTTAATATTCTCTCTTTATCTTTTGCTCTTGGCATTTTAATTATGATGTGTCTTGGTGTGGTCCTCTTTAGATCCCTATATTCTGGGGTTTTGTGCACTTCTTGGCTTTTAAGTCAATTTTTTTCACCAGGTGGGGGAAGTTTTCGATCACTATTTCTTCAAATAGGTTTTTATTATATTGCTCTCTCTTTTTCTGGAACCCTTATAATGTGGATATTGGTATGCTTGAGGTTGTCCCAGAGGCCCCTTACACTATCTGCAGTTTTTTGGATTCTTTTTGCTTCTTGCTTTTCCAGCTGAGTGTATTTTGCTTCTTTGTATCTCAAATCTTCAACTTGGTTCTTGCGGTCCTCTGGACTGCTTTTAGGTCTTTGTGTAATATTTTTTATTTCGGTCAGTGTATGCTTAATTTCTAGTTGGTCCTTTTGCATATCCTCGTAGGTCTTGTTCATTTCCTTGTAGGTCTTATTAAATTCATCGGTCTTTTCTAGGAGCCTCTTGAAAAACCTTATCACTGTGGTTTTGAATTCTATGTCCATTCATCTTTTTTTCCCCCATTTCTTTCACATCTGATTTCTTTCCATTTCTCTCCATTGTGGCTGCCTTCCTGAGTTGGTCCATTAGCTTTGTGTGGTAGATGTCCTCTAAGGGACAGTGGCTCAGCCTCCCCAGTTACCTGAGGTGGATACTCTTACTGTGGCCCTTTATGTGTTTTACAGTATTGTTGAAGTTAAACCTAGATTATTGTTGTTAGTACTAGGAGGGTTTGACCTCCAGGCCAATTGATTGTGTGGGTAAGCTGTGTTCAGGATGGATGGGCAGAGTTTCCAGGCTGAGCAGGCAGCCTCAGCTCCTCCTTATGCGGCACCTGGGTCTCTGTGTTGGGTGGTAATGGCTGCCAGCACCTCCAAGAGAAAGCCGCCTCCAATCTCCACCCGCTGCCAGACAACTCAGCCTCTCTCCAAATGAGTCTGCACACCCAAAGTCTCACCCAGGGTTATAAAACAATGCAGTCCCGCTGTCTACCAAATGACAGAGCAAGTCACGAGTCTTCTCTAGGTGGCCACACACTTCTGCTGTTCCCAAGTTTACAAGCAAACTGCTGTTCCCAAGTTTACGTACACTCTCCACAAGCTCGCCCTTTACACAAGCCCGCAGACCTCTGCTGTGCCTGAGTTTTAGCATGCTTTTCTACTGTCTAATTTCACCCCGTATGAGTGTGGGTTCCCCGGACTTCGCCTGGAACTGGGGAATCAGTGCAGTGGGACACCTTTGTCTCCCTCCCTGTTGGAGAAAACTAGCTGGGCTTGCAGCCACCCGCCCTCTCCGCTGGTGCGCATGCACATCTCCAAACCTCTGATTCCGCACGTATCTTCAAAGCTGCCCTCTGCCATTCCTCTGAGTCACAGTGTCCTATCTTTACTTTAAAAAATATATATTTTATTGTTTTTCTACAGAGAGAAAGGGAGAAGGATAGGAAGTCAGAAACATCAATGAGAGAGAAACATCGATCAGCTACCTCTTGCACATCTCCCACTGGGGATGTGCACGCAACCATGGTACATGCCCTTGACTGGAATTGAACCTAGGACCTTTCAGTCTGCAGGCCGACGCTCTATCCACTGAGCCAAACCTGTTTCAGCAATCTTTACTTTTATTTGTGGAATTTTCACTCAGCCAGCTTTCCGGTAATTCTGGATAATGTTTGTTCTGTCGTTAAGTTGTGGTTTTGGAATTGTTGTGTGGGGCAGCAAGATAGGTGTTTACCTATGCTCCCATCTTGCTTCAGGAACTCTTATTCTTAACCAGTAGGAAAGCAAAATGGGACAGCCTCATCAGAAGACAGTTTGGCAGTTTCTTATAAAGTTAATATATATATCTTTTACCATATAATCTAGTAATTATGCTGCTAGGTATTTACCAAAATGAGTTGAAACTTTTGTCCTTACAAAAACTGCACATGAATGTCTATAGGAATTACATTCATAATTGCCAAAATACTGAAAGCAAACAAGAGGTTCTTCAAAAAATAAATGGCTATCCCTAAGTGGTTTGGCTCAGTAGATAGAGCAGCGGCCTGCAGATTGAAGAGGGCTGGGTTCGATTCTGTTCAAGGCCATGTACCTTGGTTGTGGGCATATCCCCAATAGGGGGTGTGCAGGAGGCAACAGATCAATGCCTCTGTTCAGTGTTTCTAGCTCTCTATCTCTCTCCCTTCCTCTCTGTAAAAAAACAAACAAACAATAAAATGTATTTTAAAAATATATAAAATAAAAAAATAAAATAAATGGCTAAAGAGGTATGTCCATACAACAGAATATTATTCACCGATAAAGTAAATGAGCTATCAAGCTATAAAAAAAGAGATGGGGGAAATTTTAGTTCACTTGAACATAAATGTAAAGAAATCAGTTTGGCCCAAGCTGATTTGGCTCAGTGGCCAGAGCATTGGTCTGCAGATTGAAGGGTTCCAGGTTCGATTCCACTCAAGGGCACATACCATGGTTGCAGGCTCATTCCCCATTCAAGGGTCCATTCAAGAGGCAGCCAACTGATGATGTTCTCTCTCATTGATGTTTCTCTCTATCCCTCGCCCTTCTTCTCTTTCTAAAAAAATCAATGAAAACATAATTTTAAAAAGTCAGAATGAAAAGACTACACAATGCATAATTCTAACTGTACCTGGAAAGTGCAAAACTATAAAGTTAGCTGAAAGACAAGTGGTTGCTAGGAATTTAAGAGAGTGGAGGCAGGGTATATATCCATATATATTTAAATATACATACATATATGTATATTTAAATATACATATATATTTAAAAATACATATATATTTAAATATATATATCTCCTATCTAATAAAAGAGTAATATGCAAATTGGTTGTACCTTTGCTACACTTACAAGCCATGCCCCCCAGCCAATCAGGCCTGGGGATGGAGCCATACAGCAAGCGCACAGCCTGGGTGGGGGGTGTGGCCAAGGCAGCCAGGGCCATGTGGGGTGTGGCCGAGGCGGCCAGGGATGAGGTCAGCGAGGATAAGGTGGCCAGGGTCATTGGGGGCGTGGTCGAGGTGACCAGGGCTGTGGAGGGCCATGGCCAAGACAACCAGGGATGAGGTGGGTGGACCCAAGGCAGCCAGGGTTGTGGGGGCAGGGTCTGAGGCAGCCAGGGCGATGGGAGAGTGGGGCTGAGGTAGCCAGAGCTATGGGGGGCATGGCCGAAGTGGCTATGGATGAGGTGTGTCGGGCTGAGACAGTCAGGGTCATGGGGGCCAGGACTCAGGTGGCCAGGGCCATGAGGGGGCATGGTGAGCTGGCCAGGGCTGTGGGGGGCATGGCCGAGGCAGCCAGGGATGAGGTAGGTGGAGACCAGGCAGCCAGGGTTGTGGGGGAGCAGGGCCATGGCAGCCAGGGCCCTGGTGGCCAAGGGCGCAGAGCAGGAGTGTGGGTGTGTGGGTGTGTGTAGGAGCATGGACCCGAGCCACACACACTCACACACCAGCACCCACACTGAGTCCTCAGCGTGCCATCCACACCTTCCTGAACCTCACCCTCCAGCCAGGATCCTCCTGGTCCCACCTCCAGTTGGTGCTGGCGGGAGTCAGTCTAGGGAAACTTTTTCAGACTTCCTTGGTGCTGGGACTGGATGCATCCCAGATCACAGGCTCCATGGAGATTCCTGGTGGCCAAGGGTGCCGAGAGGGAGTGAGGGTGTGTGGGTGTGTGCATGAGCGTGGACTGGAGTGACACATACTCACATGCCCGCGACCACACAGGGCCCTCGGCCATGCCACCCGTGCCTCCCTGGACTTCACCTTCCAGCCCAGATCCTCCAGGTCCCAAGCCCTGGGGTCGCTCAAATTCAGCAATTTGCCCAAGGCATGTTGAACAGTTTTCTTCTAACCCATTTGTGGGAATGTAATCTGACTTAAAACCAATGGACTAAGCTAGAAAGACAATTTCGGAAATGTGGATCAAAATTCAAGTGAATTAGCTTTGGTCCAGGAGTTCCATGTCTGTGAATGTGTCCTAAGTAAACAGTCAAATAAGCAATTATGTTTACTGTCATTGTTGATGCTGGGGGAAACCAGAAGCAACCTGCCCCACAATAAAGGGTTAGTGAAGTAAACCATAGTAATGTCAAACAGTCAGGGATAACACTGTAGCCTTTAAAAATTATGTCTGTACATCCAATTTGTTGACATGAAAAGAAGGCCATAGCCAAATATTAAGTGGAGGGCAGGGGAACATCAGAAGAGGGCATGTATACTTATATGTATGTATAATTTATATGTCAGGGAAATAATAGTTTTAAAAGCAGTGATTCTTCCTGAGCTCTGCAATTGTGTTAGCAAATTGTGTTTCAAGTGTCAGGTGTCCTTTGTGTCCCATACACACAGACATCCTTGTCTGTGGGACAGCCTGAACCTTTGCGGCACCTGCCCCTCTCTGGTGTGGCAACGGCCCAATCAGACATTCCCTTTTGTTGGGCTGGTTTCCTGTTCTCCTTTGCCCAAACCATGCCTTTCCAACAAAAGAATATTATCCAAGCAATCCTAACAAGTTTTGTGGCCGACTGCAACTTATACAAATGTTGTTGCTTTCAAGTCTACCAGGTTGTATTTCAAAACTTTTATTTTTCTGCAACTTGACCATTTTTTATTTGCTTAAAATATTCTGGAGTATTTTAAGTACATATAGAAAAGTAGAGAATAATATGACAAATACTTATCTATACTAATAAAAAGGTAATATGCTAATTAGTCGGGACGTCTTCTGGATATCCAAGAAGGTGTGGGTGTGGGTGTGTGAGTGTATGTCACTCAGGTCCATTCTCATGCACACACCTACATGGCAAAAGCCACAGTGTTTGGGGCCAAGGCAGAGGTGGTTAGGGGCAACCAGGCCAGTTGGGAGGGCAGTTAGTGGCAACCAGGCTGGTAGGGGAGGGCAGTTAGGGGTAACCAGGAAGGGATATAGGTGAGCAGTTAGGAGCCAGAAGTCCCAGATTATGAGAGGGCTGTCTGACTGCCAGTTTAGAGATCAGGCCATCCCCTGAGGGGTCCCAAAATGAAAAAGAAGCAGGCTGGGCTGAGGGGACCCCTGACCCCCCTGCTCCCCAGTGCACAAATTTCGTGCACCGGGCCTCTAGTATATATCCTATCTAATAAAAGAGTAGCATGCAAGTTGACCATACCTCCGCTATGCTACCATTCAATCAGGAGCAGGGGGTGTGGCCAGGGGTCGTGGACAGCAGACATGGCCAGCAGGCATGACCAGTGAACATGGCCAGCAAGTATGGCCTACGGGCAAGGTCCGAGGCCGGGGGGGCCGTGGCAGCAGTGCTGTGAAAGCAACCACCCCGCTATAAGCTCTGCCCACACAGTACTTAAGGGTCGGCCCTCCTTAGAGTTATGGTGACTGAATCTCATGCAAATGAGTGCCTGGGATCCCTGCATGCTCCCCAGCCCAGCACCCACGATGGGAGGTCGGGGGGGAGCTGGCTGCCAGTCTCTGGGGTGTGTGGAGACCCTGCTGGCAACCACCGGGTGGAGAAAGTTCACAGTGTTCTTGGTTCATGCAGGGTGTGGGGAGCACCAGGAATTCTGGGAAAAGTAGTCCTGGTGGCAGACCCACTGCAGGAGAGAGTTTGAAGTACTGTGATGTTTGGAGATGTTTCAGAAAGTTGTCTCTTAAAACAAATATTAGATCAGAGCATTGTGCTTATAGAGAATGGTTAATAAAACTTGTAGATGGCAGGCTGAGGGGCCAATGAGGCGAAGCTACCACCTTTGGGATTATGACTGACCTAAGTGAGAATCCCACCCAGGTGGAAGGATGCGGCAGGGTGCAGCAAAAGCCTCGGGTGGCCTGGGATGGCCTGGGATGGCCTGGGGTAGCCGGTCTCCCACCATCCCCCCAAGGCCAGGGCTGCTACCACCATGCCCAACCGCTTCACCGCAGTGGCTTCGGCTCAGGCATTGGGACCGGGGTCCAGCGCGGAGAGCCCTGCATTCTGGGAAACAGGGTGCAGCCAGAAAGGTGTTAAACCATTCTGCTTCTGGGTTGGCATTTCCTACACAGCAGAGCAAGTCCTTCGCTGCGATCTGTTGAAAGTCAGCCCTCGACGCAAGGGTTTGTTTTTTTTTTAAAGCAAAAAAAAAATAAAAAAAAGAAAATATAAAAAAAAAAACTTGGAGATGGCAAACTTGACTAGTGGTTTTCATTTAGGAATGGATATTATTGAAATTCTCTATGAAGTGATTTGTAATGGATCTATTATTGAGGCCACTTTTGGAAATAGTATATCCTCTATAGATAATATTAAAAATATATCTAAATGTGCAATTCTTTATCCAAAAATGAGCATGTTGAAAAAATTAAATGAAGAAATTTTGGATATACTTGATGGAGATTTTAACACTTATTTAAGTGATGATTCCATTGACTCAATAGATGATGCTGAAAAGAAACATTTTCCCATTGAATTTCTTAATAGTATTACTCCTTCAGGAATGCCATGTCATAAATTAAAATTGAAAGTGGGTGCAATCATCATGCTATTGAGAAATCTTAATAGTAAACGGGGTCTTTGTAATGGTACCAGATTTATTCTCAAAAGATTACTACCTAATATTATCGAAGCTGAAGTATTAACAGGATCTGCAGAGGGAGAGATTGTTCTGATTCCAAGAATTGATTTGTCCCCATCTGTCACTGGCCTCCCCTTTAAATTAATTTGACTACAGTTTCCCATGATGCCAGCATTTGCAATGACTATTAATAAATCACAAGGACAAACTCTAGACAAAGTGGGAATAATTCCTACCTGAACCTGTTTTCACACATGGTCAGTTATTATGTTGCTTTCTTTAGAGTTTGAAGAGCATGTGATGTTAAAGTTGTAAATACTTCATCCCAAAGGAAATTAGTCAAACACTCTGAAAGTTTTATCATTGTTAATGTGGTACACAGGGAGATATTAGAATAAGTTTAATCACTTTATCAGTCATTATTTGCATCAATGTTGTTTTTATATCATGAGTTTGTTATTGTTGTTATATCATTTTATTATTATTTATTTATTAATGAAATTATGTATTATTTTCATATACATTGTACTCATTTCCTTTTATCTGTCACACTTTTACTATAGAGAAAGGGCAAATAGCACTATTAAAATATTTCCTCTAAGTGATATCCTTTTAATGTGCACGAATTTTGTGTGTGTGTGTGTGTGTGTGTGTGTGTGTGTGTGTGTGAATCTAATGATTGACAGTTCTCCCTTGTATAGAATGAACATACCCTTTCCCAAGATCCCCCAAAGTCTCATCTCATTATTAGGTCAGGTTCAGGCTCAGGTCCATAATATGTTATCATTCAAGTTAGTTTGAAGTGGAATATATTAGAAGGAGGCTTCTCAGGAGAAGATATTCAGTCATAGCTTCTTGAGTATGATTGCTCTTGATTTAAAGGCTTATGAACTAAGAGAAGAGTTATTAGGCCCATCCACAACTTCACTCCTACACATATACCCTGTGATTGGATAAATGTAATTTAAAAACTGAAAAAAAGGGAGGCTTATAATAATTACTGGTCAACAGAAACTATCAAATCCAACTGGGCACGTGTTATAAACTTTGTTTAGGGCTCAATTATCCTTTCTGCAAGTAAACTTTCTTATCTTTTGGTAAATCATTTTCCTTTGCTTTACAAATGGCCTGTGTTTGCAGCTGAGTAAGGTTTAATTCTCTTACAATCTTTCTAGGTTTCTTATAAATTTTACTAGAGGCCTGGTGCACAAAGTCATGCATGGGTGGGGTCTCCTGGGGTGGCCTGCAGAGATCAGGCTCCAACTTGTGCTCCCAGTCTAAAACCCTGGAGCCTCAGCTGTCACTCTGCCATGACCTGGCACCACCTCATCACCTTCTCCACCACCCCACTTATGGGGTGATCAATCAGGGCTAGGCCCCCACATGCCCGCCCAACTCCCTCAGCACCAGGGAGTTGGGTGGCAGCCCTGCCCTTGCCACAGCCACTGGTCACTGTCTGCAGGGTGGTCTGAGGGGCTATCAGCCCCCTGCTAGCACCCTCCTTGGCCTGAAACCACCCACTTACCTGCTCCACCATCCTGACATAGTCTCCCTCTTGTTGGGGCCCATCAGGGCCAGCAGCACCTCCACTGCCACCTGCTGCCAGCGCAGCATCACTGATGCCAGCCACTAAACACTTTAGATAATGTTCAATCCTCATGACAACTCATCAAGGTAGATATTACAGCAGGGTTAGACAAACTTTTCCTGTGAAGATTAAATACCTTAGACTTCGCTATCATAACTTTCTACCAGTAGCATAGAAAGCAGACTATGTGTTCTGAAACCAGTTTGGCTCAGTGGATAGTGTCGGCCTGCGGACTGAAAGGTCCCAGGTTCGATTCCGGTCAAAGACATGTACCATGGTTGCAGGCATATCCCCAGTGGGGAGTGTGCAGGAGGTAGCTGATTGATATTTCTCTCTCATCAACATTTCTGACTTTCTATCCCTCTCCCTTCCTCTCTGTAAAAAATCAATAAAATATATTTTTTAAAAAAGAAAAAGAAAGCAGACTATGTGTGAACAAATGAGCTGGCTGTGTCCTAACAAAATTTTTATTTATGGACCTCAAAATTTAAATATCATACATTGTTTTCATGTTACAAAACATTATTCTTTCTTTGATTTTAGCTTAACTTTTTTTATTAATTTCAGGAAGGAAGAGGGAGATTAAAACATCAATGATGAGAGAGAATCATTGATTGGCTGCCTCTTGCACACCACCCACCAGGGACTGAGCCCGAAACCTGGGCATTAACCAGCAATCTAACTGTGACCTACTATTTCATAGGTCTATACCCAACCTCAGAGCCATGCCAGCCAGACTAAGAATATTTTTTTTAAGTTAACTTGCAAGTAATAGCAAAACAGCTGGTAAAGCAGATTTGGCCCTGTAATGTATAGCTGAGGAAACAATTTCAGAGAGGCATAAAACCTACCCAAAGTGTCACTATCAGCTAGTAAGGGTTCCCAGACTCAAAAGTGAGAATCTCTGATTCTTACCCCATATGGTTTATTGCCTATTAGGGAGTAATCTTAACTCTTATATTGAATCTTAAAACTAGTATAACAAAAACTAAGAATTCAGGTTACTTTTGTTTTGCCTGGAAGCCTAACCATTACTAACAGCATTATGTATATGGCAGAATATATTTCCAAGTCACATTATTATTCTGGAATAATTTTTCACTATGGGGAATACTTAAATGTACATACACATTTATGAATGAAAATAATTTTCTCCCTTCTACAAGCATTTAAACAATAGTGTCATTATTTAATATATGATTAATTTATACCAATGTGAAAACAGACGTTGATCAGTGTCCGTTGTGGTCTATTTACAGGGCCAACAGTTGCAGCACCCTCATACTCTACCCCTACTCCCAGTTAGAGATAGATAGAGGTTAGCTCTCCATACAGACAGGACACCCAGATTTCTCCCGAGTGATATAGGGTTATCATAATGTTTTCACAGAGCGCTGCTCTGCCTCATGTTAGTATAACTATAACCATATAGTTGACTGAGCACCTGGGACAGTGCAGCGTACAAAATGATTTTCCCAACCCTAGAGAAAAGCAAGTGATGTGTTGGTACAAAGGCTTATGTTGATCCTTCCTTTCCCCCATGTTTTTACCCTAAAATATTTTTTTTTCTCATCGGGAGATTTGGGTGTAGTCTGTTTGTTGAAAGCCTACTCATTATCTTGAACTCTAAAACCCAAACCTTTTGTATTTTAATTCAAAGGGGAGCATTTTTCCACCTCATACATTATTTTCAACATGGACGAAATAATATAGGCTGTCAAAGGCCCCCAAACACAGGTAATTTATTGCTCAGAAATGTTGGATTGAATGTGTTTCCCAGAAAAGCATTCCCCAAATCAAATACCAGGCACCCCTGTGTAGGAATCCAACTGTAAATGATTAAAACACGATGGATCACTGGTCAGTTGTTTGGTCTGTCCAGAATCATTTGCTTGGAAGAGAAGTTAAGTAGCTAGGAAAGGAAACCCTTTGAGGTCTTTTCTCTATAAAGAAAGAGGATTAAAAAGAAAGCCACTCCTCCTCCCCCAACATCATAGACAATGTACGTGTATGCACATAGACACAGACAAACACACAGTCATATATTGCTCAAATAGCCCTGGGCTAACGGTTAAGAATTACAAGGGAAATATTTAAAAATGCAAGTTTGGGCAATGATTTAAAACAGAGAAAAAAGAAGGTAAAGTGAATGAGCATTGTTTAACCCTGTAAATTTGCTAGCCTATGGTGGTATACATAAAGAGGTAGGTAAGAGGCATTTGTTTGCTCACTGTTATGACTACATGCCTAGTAAAATAAATTTATTCAGGCACGCCAGCCTGTCTGCAGAGACTTCCTTTTCACCTTTTGTGGAAACCCTGAACAAAGAAGAGTATCTTTGCTTCTGTCAGGGAAGCAAGCAGTTTCAATCAGACTGATGAATAAAAAGCACAGCTGACAAAAATGATCCATGGCGGGTTAAAGTGTAGATGCCCAACTGCCCATTATTCTATTAAAAGTGTGTCATTAATGTCGGTCTAGGCTAATAGAGCAGAGCTATGCAACACACTAAATTACTTCTTAATGTTAGAGATTAGCCAAAGAACACATATGCATAACCCATAGACACGGACAAGGATGTTGTGATGGCCAGAGGGCAGGGGGTCTGGGGCTGGGTGGAGGTGGGCAAAGGGAGAGGCATTTGGGGACATCTAGAATAGTGTGAACAATAAAAATAAAGTTAAATAAAATAAAAATAAATAAAATACCAATTCCAGGAAAAAAAATACATAAGATAAAATGTAGAACCTCAGCATCAGAGGCTGTTCAGTGAGACAAAGGTTTGGTTTTCAGTCACCAAGGATAGGATTATCCATTTACATATATGGTAAGTTTGTGATTATGACTGTTTCCTGCGAACTGTGGTTGAAACATGATTATTCTGGGACATTTACTGCTTTCATCTGAATTAAGTGTAGCTAAACTATTCCACTCAAAAGCAGCAGCATATATGTATGACACTTTTCATTTTCTAAAATAGTTCTGAGACCTTGGGAAGCTTCAGGAAGCTCAGACAGCATCTGCTTTACCCCTCATTTTACAAATGAAAACACTTTGGACAGAAGAATTTGAAACTCTCCCAAACCACGTCTAGAAATCACAAAGCAGGATCCAGGACCTTAAATCCCCAAGCTATAACCCTTTTGCTCAAATTCTCAGGGTAGAAACATTATGTTTGTGGCTTCTGAATCGCATGTCCAGAAATGGACACCTGATATTTTGATGATTAAAAACAATAAACAAAACAATAGCAACAAAAATATCTGCAGCAGGAAAAAAGCATACCTTTCGATTATTAACCTTTTCTGCTACATGCATGTCTTATCAGAGTCTTTCTTGGTGTACTCAACTAGCGTTGACTGTAACCTTCTCCTTCTGGTTTGCTATGCTTCCTTCTGTTACATGGCACTTGCTGTAATAGAAAAGTAGCAAAAACCTACTTTCTAGATAAACACAAACCTAGGTCATCATGAGACAAAGAGAGAACTGAAAGAAAGAAAAGAAGAAATACACTACATACATTTCTCATTAAGCTACTGCCAGAATGTTCTTTTTTGTTGTTTATTTTTAAACTATTGGCTTTATGCTGTGGTTTACTAGATAAATGTTTATTGATTATTTTTTAAAGATTGCTGTATTTGTTATCTATTGGCAGAAAACAATGAGCCCATAGCTGAATGATTTAAGACAATCAGCATTTATTATTTTTTTGGGTCAAGAATGCAGATGCGGCGTAGCTGGATGTTTCTGGCTCAGGGTCTGTCATGAGGCTGCTGAGAAGGTATCTGCTGGGGTCGTGTCATCTGAAGACTTGACTGGGACTACAGGCTGCGCTTTCAAGAAGGCTCACTCACGTGCTGCTAGAAGTTGGCAAAAGGCTTCAGTTTCTCTTCATATGAGCCTCTCTGTGGACGGCATATCCTCAACATACAGTGGCTGACTTCTTCTGGGATGATCTCTTCAGGAAAGCAAGGCAAAAGTCACACTGTCTTTAATGAGCTAGACTAGGAAGTCACGCACTTATCATTTCCTCCCTATCTATTGGTTATACAAGTTGGCCATATTCATTGTGGAAGGGGACTCCAAAGGGTGTCAAAACCAAAATGTGAGGATCACAAAAGTGCTGATCATGGAGGCCCATCTTGGAAACTGGCTTCACAACTGCCTTTCACTGGAATTTATGCTATGTCTACATTGGGGATATTTTGTTGATTTCACTGAATGAGTTGTTCAGTTCAGATCACCCAATTGTTAAGAATACTATCAACTTTTAAGCACTATTGTTTGTTATCATTATCCTATATAATAAAAGATAAATATGCAAATTGACTATATCTCCACTACACCAACAAGCCACACCCATCAGCCAATCAGGAGTGGGTATGCAAATTAACCAAACCAAGATGGCTGCAGCCACAAAGCAAGCAGGAGGCTTGGGTTTCCTCAGAAATGGAGGAAGCCAAGGTTTCCACACACCCTGGGTGGCTGAGGCCTCCACTCAAGGTTACAAAGTTTCAATTATAGAAGATAAATAAATCCCAGATACCAGGGCCTCTGCTTGGGTTGCCGGAGGGCATGGCTGGCCTGCAAACTACCACAGGCCCCTGGCTCAGGCCACCCAATACCCCAAGGGAATACCCACCCTGATCTGGGATACCCTTCAGGGTAAATCAGCCAGCCCCCACCTATGTACCAGGACTCTATCCTATCTAGTCCTATATAATAAAATAATAATATGCAAATTGATCATCACTCCAACATACAAGGGGGCTGCCCCCATGTGGTTAAAGATGGCTGCCTCCATGTGGACACAAGATGGCTACCACAAGATGGCCAGCAGGAGAGAGCAGTTGGGAGGGACTAGGCCTGCAAAGGAGGGCAGTTGGGGGTTATCAGGCCAGCAGGGGAGGGCAGTTAGGGGTGACCAGGCCAGCAGAGGAGGTAAGCTGGGGCTGACCGGGCCTGCAGAGAGGGCAGTTGGGGGGGCCCAGGCCTTCAGGGAAGGGCAGTTAGTGATGACCATTACTGGGAAAACCCAAGCCTCCTGCTTGCTCCATGGCCGCAGCTATCTTGGTTGGGTTAATTTGCATACTTGCTCCTGATTGGATGGTGTGTATGGATTATGGGTGTAGTGGAGGTGTGTCAATTTGCATATCATGGTTTCTACATTTATTAACTGAAATTTTTCTGTGAGGGAGAACTTACTCCGTTTAGTTTCTTATTCAATCATATGGTTATATCAACATGGGTTCATGAGTATTTATGTTTTGGGTCATAATCTAATACTATTTTTATTTATTTTAATGTTCAAATTTTCAGATGTAACTATTAAAAGCTTTTATTGATGCTTATGTTCTTTTGACATGATTCCCATTACCACTCTTTTGTATCTTATTTTTTTAGCCTCTTCAAATATTCTAGGATTATCCTGAATTTTCCCTTCCTCAGCCTTAGAATCACTTTTTTTGTTGTTTCTCCAAGGAGCCCTGAGTCTTTTATTGACAACAGTTAGAAACTAAATCCTAACTGACAGTTGCGCTCATTGGTCCTGAGATGTCAGTCATCATTGCTTCCAAACCTTCTTTTCAGACAGAGCTAGAAAATATAAGTGGGTATATTGAACTAAGCACAGCTTTTATTTCTAAATATCTTCTGTATGTCATCTTATATCCCTAATCCCATTTTGTCCTTGCAGCAGCTCTGTGAGGTAGGCTAAAGTCTGAGACTTGTACACTGAGGTGTCTTCTAAGACTAAGGGTTGCACAGAGTATCAGAGTCATGATCCAGTCTCAGGGAGGTGAAAGCCATGGGATGGCCTGGCTGCACTGCTTGGAAAAATAGAATGCTTTCAGGCTATCCACCAGCACCGAATTCTCCAATTCTAAATTTATTTATATTTTTAAAATTTGATTTTTATCTCCCCACTACTGTAATTTAAAATATTTTTTCCACCCTAGCCAGGTGTCTCAGTTGGAGCATTAGCTCATTCACCAAAAAGCTGTGGGCTCAATTCCTGGCCCAGGCACATACCTAGGCTGAGGGTTTAATCCCTGGTTGGCTGCATAAGGGAGGCAACTGATCAATGTTTCCCTCTCCCTCTCGCTCTCTATCCCCCTCTTCTCCTTCTAGAAACCAATGAAAACTTGTCCTCTGGTGAGGATTGATAAAAAAAAAACCCTTTCAGAGTATAGAGTTCTAAGTTTTATAATCTTTTATTTTTCCTCCCTATGATCAGCCTTCAGTGAAAAGAATTTCATTTTTTTTTTCTTTTTCAGAAGGTCAGATAAATAGCGATTTAAAGGAACAATTACGAAGCAAGATAGAACCTCATGGACACTCTCTGACAATGACTGGAAAAAGGATAAAGGGGAAATGAGTTTGCCAGAGGAACTTTCATAAAGAAAGTTCCAGGAAAAAAATAGAGCCCATTTATAAGATTTATTTGCCTCAGTATATGAGAAAAGTTCATATATGTAATTTTTGGAGGCAATTCTAGGCTTTCTCTTTCATTTTCATTTGCTGTCTATTTTCAAAAAGCACAGTATTTTGAAGAGCCTCATCCCACTTAACTCTCATGTAGTTTAGAAATCTAGCCTAGACATATGTTGCTAATACTTTCATTTGGCAGGAGCCTAGAAGGTAGGAAAAATTTTAAACTTAACTTTTTCATTCCTTTTTCCTCAGCCTGAAGAATGTTGCAATGTCAAAACTCATGAATCTTTCCAAATTCAAACCAATGACTTGGTGACATAGAGCAAATGATTGGTTGTAAACAAAATGATGGGGAACAGAAAGGTATTTCATTTATTGATACAAATATTTTAATTTAAAATTTTTATTGTTTAAAGTATTAGATAAATCTCATTTTTCCTCCATTAACCACACCCCAGCCGCCCCCAACCCCTATCAAATGCCCTTGTCCCATCTGTGTCCATTGGTTATGCTCATATACATGCATACATGTCCTTTGGTTGATTTCTTACCTCCTCATTCCCACTGCCCCCACCCCGCGTTCCCTCACAGGTTCGATGCTTTTATGACTTGGGTTCTATTTTTGTATTTTTGTTAATCAGTTTATGTTGTTCATTATGTTCCACAAATGAGTGAGATCATGTGATATTTATCTTTCTCTGACTGGTTTATTGCGCTTAGCATAATGCTCTTCAGTTCCATCCATGCTGTTGTGAATGGTAAGAATTACTTCTTTTTTATTATTATTTTTTACAGCAGCATAGTATTCCATTGTGCAGATGTGCTACTGCTTTTAAATCCACTCATCTGCTGATGGGCATTTAGGCTGTTTCCAAATCTTAGCTATTATAAATTGTGCTTCTATGAACATAGGGGTGCATATATCCTTTCTGACTGGTGTTTCTGTTTTCTTGGGATACATTCCTAGAATGAGATAACTGGGTCAAATGGAAGTTTCATTTTTAACTTTTTGAGGAAACTCTATATTGTTCTCCACAGTGGCTGCACTAGTCTGTATCCCCACCAGGAGTGCAAGAAGTTTCCTTTTTCTCCACATCTTCTTCAGCACTTGTTTGTTGATTTGTTGATGATAGCCATTCTGACAGATATGTGATGGTACCTCATTGTTGTTTTGATTTGCATCTCTCAGATGATTAGTGACTTTAAGCATGTTTTACTATGTCTCATGACCTTCTGTATGTCTTCTTTTGAAAAGTATCTATTTGCTCATTTTTTAAATTAGTTTGTTTATCTTCTTTTTGTTAAGTTGTATGAGTTTCCTATAAATTTTGGAGATTAGGCCCTTACCTGATATAACATTGGCAAATATGTTCTCACATGCAGTGGGCTTTCTTGTTGTTTTGTTGATGGCTTTGTTTACTGTGCAGAAGCTTTTTATTTTGAGATAGTACCATTTTTTAAAAATTTTCTCTTTAGTTTCCATTGCCCTAGCAGCTGTATCAGTAAAGATATTGCTACAACATATATCCAATATTTGTTGCCTATGGCTTCTTCTAGAATTTTTATGGTTTCCTGTCTTAATTTAAGTCCTTTATCCATTTGGAGTTTACTTTTTTGTATGGTGTTAGATGGTGGTCTAGTTTCATTTTTTTTGCATGTATCTGTAATTTTTCCAGGGGGAGGGGACATGGGCAGTTGGCTGGCCTGCCTGCTGGTCAAGCTCCTGTTTGAGGGGACAATTTGATTATTAGCCTTTTATTATATAGTATATACACTGAGTGGCCAGATTATTATGCATTCAGAGATCATAATAATCTGGCCACTCAGTTTATGTCTGTTCTTGTGCCAGTACCAGGCAGTTTTGAGAACAGTGGCTTTATAGTATGGGTTGATATCTGGTATTGTGACCTAATTTTGTTCTTCTTTCTCAAGATTGCTGCAGCTATTTGGGGCCTTTTTTTATTCCATATGAATTTTGTAGAGTTTGTTCTAAATCTTTGAAGTATGCCATTGGTATTTTAAAGGGGATTGCATTGAATCTTTAGATTGTGTTGGGTCATATGGACATTTTAATGATGTTCTTCCAATTCATGAACATGGTATATTCTTCCATTTGTTTATGTCTTTATCTCTTTTTGCAGTGCCCTTATTAATACACATTTTTTATCTTTGTCATGATAAAGGCAGATTACATATAAGATGATTAAAATAAATAAAAAAGAAATAATATGAAAATAGTACAAAGTAAAAGTCCAATAAATCTATTATAGTAAAGATGTCTTCCCTCCAAAAAACAGAACTTAAGATTTTGAGGATACTCAGCATGTCATCTGCAAGGAAAGGTAGATTCATTATTATGTGGCCCAATAAATACTGACTCAATTTTTCTGACTCCTAATTCTGAAGTCTGAAAAGACATGAACCTTATTTCTCTCATTTGGGGAGTATTTTTAGATGACTGCTAAAAGACATTTTTTTCTTTCTTTCTTTTTCATTCACCTCCTGAATAGTAACTAGAAACAAATCTGTTGCTTGGAATAAATGTTTAGCCCATATGTTATCTTTCATAGTAACTGATACAAGTGTGAAATCCTCCTTATAATATTCTGCTTGCAGTCTGTCTTGCTCTCCCTTCCCCATCACCATATGTAACACATTTTGGGAGTGGAAGAATGGTTTCCTCATTATTTGACTTTGTTGCTTGCATTTTTCTTTGAATAACACAGAAATTTTAAAGAGAATCCCAGGAACACTAGTACGAAGAGTAAACAGACCAATCAAGCTCTTCTGAAAGGCACTGTGAGAAATAATGGGCAATGAAAAGAAAAAGGAAAAATACAGCTGAACATTAAGTATACTCTTCAAATCTATATGCAGAGAGAGACAGAAGAATCATCATATGAAAACATAGAGAACTGGGTTTGTTCCCAGCATCACTATGTACCTAGTAGATCTTGGCATGTTTATTAATCTTAATTTTCCCATCTGGAAAATGATGGTACCTAATACCTACTTTGAAGTGTTGCTGTAAGAATTTAAAGAGATATTCCAAGCCCTAGCCTATTTAGCTCAGTGGCTCAGTGGATAGAGCATCAGCCTGGCAGGTTCGATATCAGTCAGGGGCACATGCCTAGATTGTGGGCTTGATCCCTAGTAGGGAACATGCAAGAGGCAGTCAATCAATGATTCTCTCTTATCATTGATGTTTCTATTTCCCTCTCCCTTTCTCTCTAGAGTCAATAAAAATATATTTAAAAATGATAAAAAATTAAAACATGCTCCAAGAAAAGTGACTGGAGCACTGTAGGTATTTAATAAATATTAGTTTATTTCATCCCATTCCTTTATCTCACTGCCATTCTTGTAATCAATTATGAAGCATTTTTTATCATTTTACAATGATTTATGAACATTCAGCCAAGATCATTGATGTGATCAAGTACATGTTTTATGAAAAAAATGATTTACCAGAATGTTTTTTTTTCATACAAGAAAGACAATAGAAGTTGACTTCTCTTGGCAACCTTGTGGTGTAACTAGAAGACTTAGAAGTTTGAATACAGATTACTATGTTAGGAGAATTCAACCCTAGGCCAAATGCTTAATGCTAGAAAAATAGTGTTTGATGTTTCAATGGGTTTGAGTGTTGCTGTTAGCTAAATGTGTGGGGTAGGACCCCTTGGGAATTGAAACTTCAAAAAAGATTTGCATTAGTTCCCTGAAAACCAAATATATAGAGTTTCCTGCAGCTCTAATTGAAATGTAATAACTATTTACAGATTTGACTGTGCTATCATCACAGAGTAATTGCCTTTCCACACCAGGCAAATGGGAGATGAAACAAATATGCCTAGAAGGGTTTGGAAGTTCAATAAAATGTTTCTAAAAATATGGTTATGTATGGTATCCTTCCTGTCTCAAAGCTCAGTCAGAACTCCACCTTCCAGAGTCAAGTTCCTGCTGGCTTTGGATGTTAGAAGAAACCTTTATTACCCCAGTTTGGGTTCCCTAAAACGGGAAACTACATTTCTAAAAAAAATGTATTTATTGTCAAATTTTCATAAGATATGTTTAGTATTGGGTTCAAAACTTAAAGGCATCTTGAACTTTTTTATGCCCAATAAGTATGTTGGCATCTCTGCAGAGGGCAGAAAGAAAGAATGCAAATAAAAGCGGCAAACTCTAAAATTCCTAATGAATCCAACTGCAATTCACTCATTGTAAAAATGCTCAAGAATAATTTATAATGGAATAATAAACAACCTTTCTCAAAGAAACTGAACATATAGTTCAAGAAACAGACAAATAAAAACAGTGTTTGGGAAAAGATTTATTCAATACAATAAGAGAAAAAGTGGCTTTTTTACATCCCCAATTCCAAAAACTTTAGAATATCTGTATAAGGGGCAAAATAATCAGGGGAAAGGGGAGATTTCTGCTTTTTGAGAATGTTAGAAAATAATACTCCATTACAGATGAATCTAACTTTTTTTTAGAGCTTATATAACAAATCTCATGAGGCCAGTATTATTTTCCCCCTTTTAAAGATATGAAATCTAGGGCTCTGGGAAATTAACTATTTTCCACATAGAGGGTAAGTTGCAAAATACAAACTCAAATCCAACTCAAGCTTTCTCCAAAACCAGTGCTCTTTCCAGCAAAAGAAGTGGCCAATTTCAATTCAGAAAAAGGAATAGTTAACTGTATTAAGAGTAATTTTAAATATCAAAACACAAGTCGATATTCAATGACCAACTCAGCATTGACAGCCCCAGGTTCAGGACTCTACATCTGTGGATCAAGTCAGAAGTAAACATCTTCACTAGCTGGGGGATAAAGCCTATTGATTATTGTGTGTAATACTCAACTTCTTTAAAGTTACTAATATCAATGATGCTCATCTGTTGTGATTACATGATATTTTTAAAATGTATGAATTCAGTTCTGTATCTGTCTACTCTGGCTTCTATAACAAAATCCCACAGACTTAGTGACTTAACAGAAATTTACTTGTCACTGATCTGGAGGCCAGAAGTCCCAGATCAGAGTGTCATCAGGTCTGGTTTATGATGAGAATTATTTTCCTGGCTTCTTATTTGTCCTCTCATGGCCTTTCCTTTGAGGAAGAGATCTCTAAGTCTCTTCCTAAAATGACAAAAATCTTATTAGATTAGGGCCCCATTCTGATGATCTCATTTAGCTTAATTACTGCTTCCTTTGAGTCTCTCCAAGTATAGTCACATTGAAATTTTAAAATTTTTTCAATGTTTTTAAAGTCTAACACATTGTGATCATAATAATTTAATTTTTAACAAAGCAGCATTCACTACATAATATTAACATTTTGACATTTCCAAACAAAAAATGTTAAGTAAATTTCTATTATATTTTCTTATGAAAACATTGCCAGGTTTTGAATGTGACTTTGGATAATCTTAAGAAATATTTTAAATATGTAAAAGTTTAATGTCCAGCTTCCTCTGGTCTACTGATTGGTCAAAAACATCAAGTCATTTTTTTAAATTATTTCTAACTAGGTTACCACAATTTCTACCTTTGCCTTCCTTCCTCCATTTGGCTTTCCTCCCATTCTGATTGTGTTAAAGGTCTAGGCTATCTGGATTTAAAAATACACTAAGAAAAATTTCTTTAACATAAATTATGGAAGGAAATATCTACAATGCATTATTCATGACAGTAATACAATAATCCATAGGTTTAACATCCCTCTTTCAAGCCTATGGATTATCTCTCCATCTTAATCCTTCATGACCTTTCCTGGGTTATGGGAAAAAAAATCTTTGTAACAGGTCATTGTTGGGCAATGATTCCACTATTGCCTACCAACTTTCTAACCCCCACCCCCAAACTCCACTCACTTCATTTTACTTTCCAAAACAAGGCATTTTGAAGGTATCTTAAAGAGAAATTCAAATAAATGCCTCTTCTTCATGCTTACAACTCTTCAAACGGAAGATCCAAAAATCCCACTCTTTATGTGATGCCCTTTTCATCATTATGGCTTTGACACAATTCTCATTTCTTCTGATAGTTGTTCCCTGACGATCCTGGTTAAAGTACCACCGCAATTGCCATTAAGCAAATCTCTAGCTCCTGCCCAATTTTTCTTTTTTTGCAGGACTTGCCACTCTTAAATATATACAGGTTTATAGTTGTGAGTACACAAAACTCAGTTTATTTTTGTACTATTATTCATTAATTATTATATTATTTTCCATACAAACAACCATAAACTCACTTGTGCCCTTTTCCCAGGTAGATATAGAAATGGGATGAAATTCACAATACCATTATAATATCATACTGCCATAATGGTATAATCAATTTTTACTCCATTAGTATATTAGATACATTGTGGCAGATATTTTTGTCTGTCATGTTCATTGCTTCACCCCTATGCCAAAACCAGGCTGTAAACTAGATTACATTATTGTCTGGAGCTTGGGATCTTTTTTTCAAGTTTACAAGGCTGTTCACAGAATTTAGTTTACGTAGTTATAACACTGAGACTTCTTTTCTTCTGCTGGCTGTAGACCAGGGGCTCCTGAAGTCCTCTTATGGTTACTTGCCTCATAGCCCTTCTATAGGCCCTCTCATTTTTTAAACTCTCTGATTTCTTGTCTCTGGTCACCTGATTAGGTCAGGCCCACCCATGCTCCAGGGACAAAATTTATACATAGGATATGCATGCACATCAGGTATTGTGTATCTTAGGAGTCATTTAGAATATTCAACAATATTCTCAATAAATTCTGAAAGTGGTGACACTAATTTCCAAAAATAACATAAGTGAAGCCACAAATTTCTAAAAATAACATAAATGAAGACAGTAAAACAGTATGGAATTGTTTTATATTGCTAAGCATATTTTTGTTTGTTTTAATTTAATGCTGTATATGCCTTTGTGTAGCTGAATTTTGGGTGGCTGACATTATTATCTTCAAAAATATGATTAATCAAAACATAGTCACCAGTTTTTGGTATGTTTGTTCATACCTAACTGACCTTCAATTGAATAAAAAATTTGGCTTCTCATTTTTTTTAAATTTTTTTCCTGGACTATTTTATTTATTTATTTATTTGTTTGTTTGTTTGTTTGTTTTTAAGTATTTTAATCTTTATTGTTAAGTTTATTAATTACATTGTTCCCCCTTTTTCCCCCTATAGCTCCCCTCCACCCAGTACCCATACCCCCCTCTGCCCTCACCTCCCCCCCGACTGTCCTCTCCCATAGGTGTATGATTTTTGTCTAGTCTCTTGCTGCACCTCCCTCGCCCCTTTTCTCCCCAAGAATTGTCAGTCCATTCCCTCTCTATGCCCATGATTCTGTTATATTCAACAGTTTATCCTGTTCATCAGATTTTTAATTCAGTTGATTTTTAGATTCATTTGTTGATAAATGTGTATTTGTTGTTCATAATTTATATTTTCACCTTTTACTTCTTCCTCTTCTTAAGAAATATCTTTCAGCATTTCATATAATATTGGTTTGGTATTGATGGACTCCTTTAGCTTTTTCTTATCTGCAGAGCACTTTATCTGATCTTCAATTCTGAATGATAGCTTTGCTGGATAGAGTAATCTTGGTTGTAGACTCTTGCTATTCATCACTTTGAATATTTCTTGCCACTCCCATCTGGCCTGCATCGTTTCTGTTGAGAAATCCGCTGATAATCGTATGGGTGCTCCCTTATAGGTAACTAACTGTTTTTCTCTTGCTGCTTTTAATATTCTCTCTTTGTCCTTTGCTCTTGGAATTTTAATTATGATGTATCTTGGTGTGGTCCTCTTTGGATTCCTATAATTTGGGGTTCTGTACGCTTCTTGGACTTTTAAGTCAATTTCTTTCACAGGTGTGGGAAGTTGTTGGTCACTATTTCTTCAAATAGGTTTTCATTATCATGCTCTCTCTCTTTTTCTGGCACCCCTATAATTCGGATGTTGGTATGCTTGAGTTGTCCCAGAGGCCCCTTACACTATCTTTAATTTATTGGATTCTTCTCTCTTCTTGCTTTTCCAGCTGAGTGGATTTTGTCTCTTTGTTTTTCAAATCTTTACCTTGGTTCTTGCAGCACTGTGGACTGCTTTTAGGACTTTGTGTAATATTTTTTATTTCAGTCAGTGTATGCTTAATTTTAAGTTTGTCCTTTTTCATATCCTCGAGGGTCTCATTTATATCCTCTAGGGTCTCATTCATATCCTCATATGTCTCATTCATTTCCACGTAGGTCTTGTTCATTTCCTTGAAGGTCTCATTAAGTTCATTGGCCTTTTCTAGGAGCCTCTTGAAAAACCTTATAACCGTGGTTTGAACTTTATGTCCAGTCATTTTTTTCCCTCCATTTATTTCACATCTAATATCTTTCCATGTCTTTGTATTGTAGCTGATTCCCTGAATTGGTCGATTAGCTTTGTGTGGTAGATGTCCTCTAAGGGACAGTGTCTCAGCCTCCTCAGTTACCTGAGATGGATACTCTTGGTGCAGCATTTTATGGGTTGCACAGTCTTGTTGAAGTTAAGCCTAGATTATTGTTGTTAGCACTAGGAGGGTTTGACCTCCAGGCCAATTGGCTGTGAGGATCAGTTGTGCTCAGGTTGGATGGGCGGAATCTCCAAGCTGAGAAGGCAGCCTTGATTTCCCATAAGCTCTGCCCTATGCAGCACCTGGGTCTCTATGCCTGGTGGTAATGGCTGCACACACCTCTGAGAGAAAGCTGCTGCTGAGCTCTTCCTGCTGCTGGACAATTCAGCCTCTCCCCAAATGAGTCTGCACACCCAAAGTCTCACCCAGGGCTGTAAAACAATGCAGTCCGGTGGTTTCCCGAATGAGAGAGCAAGTCACGAGTCCTCTCTGCACGCTCACACACTTCTGTTGTTTCCAAGTTTACGTGCCCTCTCCACAAGCTTGTAGACCTCTGCAGCGCCCGAGTTTCAGCATGCTTCCTTCTTACTGTCCAGTTTCACCCCGTATAAGTGTGGGTTCCCCAGACCTCACCAGGAACTTGGGAATCAGTGCAATTGGACGCCTGTTTCCCTCCACATTCGAGAAAACCAGCCAGGTTTGCAGCCGCCCACCCTATCTGCTCGCATGCGCACGGCTCCAATCCTCTGACTCCTCGCATATCTTCAACGCTGCCCTCTGCCGCTCCTCTGAGTCACAGTGTCCTATCTTTACTTTTATTTGTGGAATTTTCACTCAGCCAGCTTTCCGGTGATTCTGGATGATGTTTATTCTATCATTAATTTGTAGTTTTGAAATTGTTGTGTGGGGCAGCAAGAAAGGTGTTTACCTATGCGTCCATCTTGGTTCCTCTTTTTCTTGATTTCTCATTTTAACCTACTCAATCTAATGCCTATTTTATCTTTTTCTTCCAATGATTTATGATTTTCTTATGAAAATTTAGAAGACATCACTAAAAAGATTGTCATTTTCTTGACATTTAAATTTATTATGTCTTTTTCTGTCCAAAACTAGTGGCCTAGTGCACGGAATTCGTGCATGGGCAGGGGTGTTCTTCAGCCCAGACTGCCCTCTCTTCAATCTGGACTCCCTCAAAGGATGTCCTACTGCCAGTTTACAGAGATTGGGCCTCGCTGATCACTTCCTACATCCCCCTACTGATGGTCTGCTTGCCCCCAACTAGCCCCCTTGCTGGTCTGCTCGTCCCCAACTTCCCCTTGCCCGCAGCCTGATCATCCCCAATACCCCCCCACACACACACACCGGCCTGATCACCTACAACTGCCCTCACCTCTTGGCCTCTAACCACTTATACCTCAGCCCTGCCACCATGGCTTTGTCCAGAAGAACATCCTGAAGGTCTCCTGAAAGGTCTCCCAGTCTAATTAGCATATTGTCCTTTTATTTGTATAAATAGAGGCCTGGTGCATGGGTAGGGGCTGGCTGGTTTGCCCTGAAGGGTGTCCTGGATCAGGGTGGGGGTTCCCTTAGGATATGGGGTGGCCTGGAAAAGGGGCCTGTGGTGATTTGCAGGCTGGCCATGCCCCCATGGAGTGAGGATCCCTGCTGGAGCTGAGGACTGTTTTCAAGTGGCCACACCCCCTTCAGGGTGGAGGTTCCCACTGGGGTGCCTGACTAGCCTGGGTGAGAGGCTGATGACTGTTTTCAGGTTGGCCATGCCCCCCAGCAGGCACCCTCACCCCATGAGAACCCCTGGGTGAGGGGCTGAGGGCCATTTTCAGGCTGGCTATGCTCTCCCCCCACCCCCATGACCCACGCCCACAGCCACTCCTTGAGCAGAAGCCAGAGCCAGCTCGAAGCTTGGCTTCTTCCATCACCATGGGCAACCCAAGCCTTCTGCTTAATCCAACTCCTTGGCTGCTGCCACCTTTGTTGGGTTAATTTGCATATTTGATCCTGATTGGCTGGTGAGCATAGTGAAGGGATGGTCAATTTGCATGTTTCCTCTTTATTAGTGTTGATAAAACAAAAACACACACCTTTATTCTTAGTATTATGAATGTGTATTTAGCATGCTAGTTAATAAATAGGGGATTTTGCCTCTACTCTTTATATGTTATATAATTTTGTGGAACATATCTCCTAGCCATTGAACATATCTCAGTTAGCCTGTCAATGGCATGTGAATAATAATATTTAACTCAAAACACTGGTGTAAAGAGTAAAGAAATAAATCATTTGTAAAAGGGGCACACAGTAGGTATTCAATGAAAGTGGAAAATATAAAGAGCGTTTTAAATACTTGTTAAGAGGGTAGATTCCTATGCTTTTCCTAGTCTCACTCAGTCAGACACTCTAGTCCAGGAACACGGGAGTCTGCAGTTTAAATAAATACCTCAAATCATCATTAGCACAGTAATGTCTGAAAACCAAAGATAGTGATTACACAAAAATTCATAAATAGAGAGAAATATAGTACATTGTAATGTATTTAAATTATTAAAAATATTTTTCTCTTTAAAGATATAATCATGTAAAATGTCAAGCTTATTTCCTGTTTTGTTAAGTTCTGTGTGCTATATGCGTCAGCTCTCACTGTATTAAAAATAAGTATTGCACAATTTAAGAATATTTTTGCTTCTCCCAATGTATTACAAACAGAGATTACTTCATTCTCCCAACCCTGTAAAGTCTGAATCTTGTCTCTGTTTTCAAAGAACAATATTCAAGAAGATAAATATATTCACATTCCAGTTTTTTATTTTCACATTATGAAAAGGAAAAAAAAGTTGGTTCTTTGTATATATGTTTGGCTTTTCAATTAGATGCAGACTGATGATGTTCCCAAACCAAGTATAGAAATGTGTGTTCTTGTTATGTGACCACAACTTTGGAACCACAAATTCAAGATGTGGTTAAAATAGATGGAGGTAATTGGAGAGAATATTTGACTATTTGAAACCAGTGTATCCTGAAAAACTAGCCACAATCCTCAAGTTTACTAAGTGTCCATACTCTCAATTACACTCCTGGATAAAGTATAGGATAGAAGTCTTAGATTAAGGTTTCACATTTCAACTGTTATAAATTAAATTCAGAAACTGTCCCTCTTTTCTGTAAACCCCATCCTGACACTGACCTTGAACTATCTGTAGCTCCTAGTTTTGATTAGAACCATATGCAGTGATGGCTTTTACTGGGATGGAAGCAGATCATTGGAGAGAACTGAAGCTTACAAAAAGCTTATTGCCACGTTCTTTAAAACTGGTAGAGAATGCGAGTCATTTTCCACTCTCACATCAGCTCAGAAAATTATATCTTTTCCCTTCATGAGGTGCTATATCACCCCCAGATGTGTTCCTAAAGCACAATTTGAAAATAATGAGACAAATACTGGAGACAACATGCTTCTGACAGAGGCCATGAGTCGAAGTCTGTAGAAGAGAATTAATTTGGCCAGAAGCTGCAGCTCTGGTTTAGCTTCTTCACTTCTGAGACCTGGGTCTCCAGGTCTCTCAGATTTAGGAGATGCCAATGCACAGATCAAAGTTTTTATTTCAAAAGGAAAATATCCATTTTGGAACTTCTAGTAGCATATGGCTTTGTTCATGGATGGCAGAAGAAGGAAGCTGGCTACTTATGTAGGTTAAATTGCTCACATAAGTATGCAAGGTTTATATATAAATCCCCCCTCTTCATTGGCCCCCAAAAAGTATTGCTTCATTTTAGTTTTAAACAACTAAAGAACTCCAAACCCATTTTTAACATGCTATAATTTTACGCTTAACATTTTGTTGTGATGTTAAAACATTTTGCCTGGTAACATATATGACAAAAACTTTGTAAAGAGCTCATATAAATAAGTTTTAAAAGGTTCAAATTAATGAATAAAGGACATACAGCATGCAAAGCTAATAATACTATTTATTATATGCCAGGCTGTCTACTAAGAGCACAGATTTGGAAACAGAACTTCTGGGTTCAAATTCCAACTTTTGCCTCTGAGTGTAATAAAAAAATAAAGTTCAAAAAGCAACTAGGATTTATTGCACTTTTCCCGTTAACAGTTCTAAAGGGGTCTCTGTCCTGTGTTTGGACTGTTTGTTCCACTGAGCAGATCTCCAGCTGGTTTCCTCAGTATCACTTAATCCATGTGTCCCGATGGGGAGGGAAGGAAGGCTCCTTCCAATCCTCTACCATCCCTGAAGCATCATTCTTCACCGGTACTTCTGAGCATTCCAGGAAACTAAAAATGATGAACTGGATAGGAACCAAGTGACATCCAAAGACAAAGAGCCATTCATTCATTCATTCATTCATTCATTCAATCAGTATCAAACTGAGTGCTTACTATGTATCAGACATTGTTCCAGACAGGCAGGGCCAGCACTGAAAAATATAAAAAGTCTATATAATCTCATGGAGCTTGTGACTGAATGGAGAAGAAACATGACAATTAAGCAAATAGAATAACTGAGTGGCTTCTTTAAATCTAGAGATCAGGAAAAGCTCCTCCAAACATTGAAGATCTGAAGGACAAAAAAGAAGTAGCTATTGAAAAATAAAAGAAAAGGAATTCTGGGGAGAGAGAAGAGTTAGCGAAAATAGCTTGGTATTTTCAAGGAACCAAAAAAATTCTAGTATGGCATAGAGGTAGTAGATGGGGAAGACAGAGGTACGAAATAAATTCAGAGAAGTAATTGAGGAGGATGGAGGGGAGGGAAAGGAGGACATGAAACAGAAAAAAAAGAAGATACACATAGTAGACTTATTCGTATTACACACATGATATATCATAAGAAATCTACAAATTAGTGTGCAGAGTCTAGTATAAGAAGAGGGTAATATGACTAGATATCCTACAGCATTAGGTAGGGAACACAGTTTGCACTTTTAGTCTGCTTTTTTTTTTCTTTTTCAGAAACTGAAGTTTTAAAATATTAAGTAACTCTGCAAGATTTTATATAATTAGACACAGTTGAAAGACTATTTCTTATCTACTTAAAATTAGTATTGCACATACACTATCTGTTAGGAATCATTTTAGACACTGAAGTCACAGTAGTGATAGATAATATTGATGACTTCAATAAATGTACATAGAATAGCAATGAACAAATAAACAAGTAAATGTAAGGTATATCAGATGATGATTATGGGTATAGAGAAAAATAGAACAAGGTTAAAGTAATAGAGAATGGAGGCTGGCCCAAATCATGTTAATTTATATTGAGAAAGTTCTCACTGCTAAATGGACTAAGAAAGTTATTGAAGCAAAGTCTAAAAAATGTGTTTGGTGGACACTTGATCATCCAATGCCTGAGCATATCATCTGTTTGTTATATACCTATGATTACAAAGTCAACACAACCTTTGACTATAACATTGCCTCAGTTACGGTATATTCATCACAGCATATAAAATAATTTAAGTTGTGGATAAGACCAGAAAGAAAATTCTCTACTAAATATAGAAATTTCTAAATCATGCAATTTTCTACCTGCTTGAATTCAACTACCAAAATAATGTTGCAACTAGGGAGCATTAACTGAGAAAAAATTAAGAACCCACAATATTAGAGGCAATTTAGAATTTTTTGGAAATAGGTGATTGAAGATTTACTAGAAACCGCTTACATTTGTTCTTTAATCGGAGATATTCTGGTGCCAAAACAATGTTATTGACATTTAATTTTTTTAACTCTAATGGAGTCTTTTCAAATGTTTTCTTTAAAATAGATAAATCTGGCTCTAGCTCTTATTGAATTGATTACAGAGAATCTTGTTTAATTTGCTTTAACCTTGCAAGTCAAAATACCAATTGTATTTTCTCCCCAAAAAAGGAAATGAAAGAAAATATATTTTTTGATATAGAAAACTACTCATATTGTCTCTTTTAAAATTTTTAAGTTAGAACACCAATAAATTTAATATTTTAATAAATAAACAATACCTTAATGCTGAAATATTAACAAAGAAACTGTCAATTGCCAACCTCCAAATTTTTTATGGGATATTTTCTATATCTTTGCCAGACTCACCTGCAATTCACCCACTATCACCCTCCATCCTGGTTACCAAAGTACACAATATATAGGAATCATATTTAACCATACTAAAATTGATACTCTAATTTCCTATTATAATGCATCTAAGTCCACTATGCTGCTCTGCAAGTATGAAATCTTGAATTTATTTTATTTAAATCATTGTCTCTTCATCTTTAAAATTAAGCTAATCACATTTTTTCGAATCTCTTTAACCTTGGGTTGCCTTAAGGCTGTCTAAACACTGTTAGAGGTTTTGCAGGTTGAGAATTATTTAAATGTTTTCTGAGCCAAACAACCCAAACTTTGGATCCTAATTCATCAATTTATTATATGGATTATCTTGTACTGGTAATGTGACTATTTCCCCCTTTAAAATAGATATTAAAAATATACCATTCTTTGAAGGATAAATGAGGTAATACATGGAAAGTATTAAGTTCAATATCTAGCAATTTAAAAAATTTAATCAATCTTTCCTAATATAGTCAAGTACTATGCTTCATATTTTCCCAAGATTCCCGATAGAATCTGGCCATCATTACAGTAATCAATCACATTGCCAAATAGGATATAGTTTCTGCAGTTTTATTAGAAAAAAAGGCAGTATTTTGCTTTAGAAATAAAGAGAATAAGGGCATATTTTAAAATATAACTTTATTGATTTCAAAGAGGAAGGGAGAGAGAAAGAGAGATAGAAACATCAATGATGAGAGAAAATCATTAATTGGCTGCCTCCTGCATGTCCCCTAATGGGGATCAAGCCCACAATCCAGGCATTTGCTCTTGATTGAAATCGAACCTGGGACCCTTCACTCCGCAGTCTGATGCTTTATCCACTGAGCCAAACCATCTAGGGCAAGCATAATTTCTTTAAATTTCCAGGAACAAAGTTAATTTTGTTTTATAGGGGCTCAGCACCAAAACTTAAAATGGCAGTTATGAAGGATCCCTTGATTTATTGACATTAATCTCTTATTTCTTCTCCTAAAGAAGTGTAAGATTTGTCTAAATACTTCTAGTGCAAATTTATATAAAAATTATGATATAAATGTTATCTTCATTAATATTCAGTATGAAATGAACATTCAAGGTAAAATATTTTTCATGAGAAGGATGGTAATATAAACTTTGGTAAAAACAGAATTTGCCAACAGCATTTTCTTCCTTGACATATACCCTATAAAGACATCTTTATCAGATTGTTCAGAGTTCATACAAAGGTTTAATAATTTGTTTGAAGGCATGTATTCTAATATTATAACATTCATTTTATCTATTATTAACATATATCCCCATCTATTTGCCACTGCTTTGGTTTGTTTGTTTATTTTTTTCTTTTGTTATATAAGAACTTTATCCCTCCTCAGGCCTCCTGCATCTATTAGCATAGGTTGTTCTACTTATTTATTTTTTAGTTATAAGGAATAGTGAAGTCAGCAAGAATCCAAAATGTAGGATTATTCATACTTTCTTCTTACATTACACAAATTATGGAAGAGTTTAATCAAAGGAGATAGGTTATCTCCTTCTGTGACCACCCTGGTCACCCAGGAACTGGATATATTTTTTATTATCTTTCAGGAAGGTCTTCAGAGCAATATTCTCTCAGGCAGGTTATTGCTACTTTCTCTCTGAATTGATGACATTAGGCATTTAAAATGCCCCATAATGTGAGTATGGCACAAAGATAAATTCAGCTTCACTGACTTTTGACTTATTAAAAAAACACACAAACTTTATTTTCTTTATTTATAAAATGCATATTATGTGAAAGACTACCATCATTTTACCTTAAATGAATGGATGTGTTGTGGAGAAGGCCCCTCTGCCTCCCATCAAGTCTGCCCTGAATCTGAAAGTAGCTAAAAGATAAAGACATGTGAATCTTCATCAGACTAGAGAAACTGGGCCTTCTCTCAGATCGTCTGTAGTCCCAACTTGTGGCACTATCACATTGCTAAAATGGGTACCCATGATAATAGAAGTTACTATGATTTGAGTTACTATTGTGTGCTAAGTGCCTTATTTTGTGTTTTATTGAATTCTCACAGCAATTTATTTACATTGTTAGATAAAGAGACTGAGGTTTATGCATCAGTTATAGTTAAAAGGTAGTGTTTAAAAATAGATGTATCTAATTCCAGATGTCATCGCAACTGAATTAATGTGTTTCTCTGCTCCTTTTTGTTCCAGTATAATCCATTTGAGTAGTTAGAATTTATCTCCACCACATCCTTAGATTTTTTCTTCAGATTCTATTTTTTTGTTTAGGACATACGCTGATTTATGATTGTACTAGAGGACCAATGCACAGATCTGTGCACCGGTGGGGTCCCTCTGCCTGGGTTGCAGGAAAAGGGCAGAAACTAGCATTCAGTGTCGTCCCCCTGGTGATCAGTGTGCATCAGAGGTACCAGTCAAATGGTTAGAAACTTAGCATATTAGCCTTTTATATATGTAAGTTAGTCATAATGGACTATGTTATGCTGCAGTAAGAAGAAACCCACAACCTCAATGGCTTAGAGCAATATAGATTTAATTCTTGTTTGTGCTACATGTTCTTCTCTGGTAAACTGGGAATTTGGCTCCATAAAATCCATACTCCATATTGAAGTCATTTTTTAGGTAATCAATATAGCAATATAAATCAGAAGTTATTAGCTAATACACATATTGTTTTTACTATGAATTAGCCATGGTCTACAAACTTTGTGTACATCTAAAACCTCACTTAATGAATCATGCTTCAGAGTATCACATAATATTTGTCATATGTTATATAGAGATATTCCATAGCTTAAAAAAAATACACCACCAGGGAAATGAGCTATGCTTCCTGCGAGTAGGGAAGCGCGAGGTCATATCTGGGGCCACACCCCCGAACCACTTGTGCAACTCTTGGGAGAAAAAAAAAGGCAGAGTAACGGTTTCCCTGTGTATGCAAGGCGGGACGATCCCTGTTGCATGAAGATTTGTGCAATAGGCCTTCCTTCCCCTGGCTGCCGGCACCAGTTTCCTTCAGCACCCAGGACCCAGGCCTTCACTCTGGCTGCAGCAGAGAAGCCAAGCTTCTTCAGTCTTCAGTCTTTAGTCGTCTACAGTCTTCAGTCTTCACTCAGGCCAGAGGTTTTTAGTCTTTGCTCCGTGCTTGCATACTCACTCCTGATTGGCTGGTGGGCATCACAGAGAAAGCTCTGTTTAATTTGATTGTGAATTCTGGGAGAGGAAGAGGCCCTGCTAGTGCATTGAAGCTCAAGAGGAAGACAAATCACTGGTTTTTCATAGAGCAGAGCAAGTTGAAGAAAAGATGGAGGTACTGATAGCTTCAACACCTGAATAAAGCATTTTCTCTGGAAAAATATATGTCTGAAGTATTTAACTGGCATTAAATATTAACAGTGAATCAATGAAAACACCAAAACACTTTACGTATGAAGTTTTTTGTTTTAAAAAATATGCCATTTTAGAGGAACTAAGATGGCGGCAAAGGTGAAACACCTATCTTGCCGTCATAATCAGCAATTTTAATACTACAACTTAACGAAGGAACAAACACCTTCCAGAATCACCAGAACGCTCGCCGAGTGAAAATTCCACAAATAAAAGTGAAGATAAGACACTGTGACTCGGAGGAGCGGCGGCGAACAGCGCTGAAAGATTCGCGCACAGAGAGAGGTTTGGAGTGCGCACCGCGGAGAGGGCGGGCGGCTGGAAACCGGCCAGTTTTCTCGAACGGGGAGACAAAGACATCCCACTGGACTGATTCTCCAGCTCTGGGCGAAGTCCAGGGAACCCACTATCATACGGGGTGAAAACTGGACAGTGGGAGGGCACGCCGAAGCTCGGGTGCTGTCGGGTCTGCCGGCTTATGGAGACGGCAGCTTGTGTGAACAGCTCGGCTGCGTGACGGCGCAGGGAACGCACCGCGACTTGTCTCTCATTCGGAAAACCGTCAGTCTGCTTTGTTTTATGACCCTGGGTGAGACATTGCGCATGCAAAGTCATTTGGGGACAGTCTGAATTCCCCGGCAGCCGGTGGAGCACCGTAGCGGCTCTCTCTCAGAGGTGCTGGCAGCCATTGCCCCGGCACAGAGCCCCTGGGGCTGCATAGGGCGGAGCTAACCCTGTCTGCTTGGCCCGGAGACTCCGCCCATCCAACCTGAGCACAGCTGAGCTTCACAGACAATTGGCCTGGAGGTCAACCCTCCTAGGGCTAACAACAAAAAGCTGGGTTTAAATTGAAAAACACTGAATACAACCCATAAAGGATTGCAGTAAGAGTACCCACCTCAGGTAACCGGGGAGACTGAGCCACTGTCCCTTTGAGGATAGCCACCACATAAAGCAGCCACCATGCAGAGACATGGAAAGAAATCAGGTGTGAAAGAAATGGAGGAGAAAAGACGACAAGACATAGAGTTCAAAACCACGGTTATAAGGCTTTTCAAGAGGCTCCTACAAAAGGCCAATCAACTTAATGAGAATTACCAGGAAATAAACAAGACCAACCAGCAAATGAATGAGAATTACAAGGAGATGAATGATACTTACAAGGAAATGAATGAGACCCTCAGGGAAATGAACAAGACCTCTGAGGATACGAACCAGACCCTCACAGATAAAAAAAAGGACCAACTAGAAATCAAGCATACAAGACTGAAATAAAAAATATTACACAAAGTCCTAAAAGCAGTCCAGAGGGCCACAAGAACCAAGTCAAAGATTTGAAATACAAAGAACCAAAATCCACTCAGCTGGAAAAGCAAGAAACAAAAAGAATTCAGATAATTGAAGATAGCATAAGGTGGCCTCTGGGACAACCTCAAGCAAGCCAACATCCGAATTATTGGGGTGCCAGAAAAAGAGAGAGAGCAAGTTAATGAAAACCTACTTGAAGAAATAGTGACTGAAAACTTTCCCCACCTGGTGAAAGAAACTGACTTAAAAGCCCAAGAAGTACACAGAACCCCAAAATATAGGAATCTAAAGAGGACCACACCAAGACATATCATAATTAAAATGCCAAGAGCAAAAGATAAAGAGAGAATATTAAAAGCAGCAAGAGAAAAACAGTTGGTTACCTACAGGGGAGCACCCATACGATTGTCAGCGGATTTCTCAACAGAAACGATGCAGGCCAGATGGGAGTGGCAAGAAATATTCAAAATAATGAAGAGCAAGAATCTACAACCAAGATTACTCTATCCAGCAAAGCTATCATTCAAAATTGAGGATCAGATAAAGTGCTTCGCAGATAAGAAAAAGCTAAAGGAGTTCATCACCACCAAACCAGTATTATATGAAATGCTGAAGGATATTCTTTAAGAAGAGGAAGAAGAAAAAGGTAAAAATATAAATTATGAACAACAAATACACATCTATCAACAAATGAACATAAAAATCAAGTGAACTGATAGGCTGATGAACAAGATAAACTGGTGACTATAACATAAACATGGACATAGAGAGGGAATGGACTGACAATTCTTGGGGAGAAAAGTGTTGTTGGAAGTACAGCAAGAGATTGGACAAGAATCATGCAACAATGGGAGAGGACATTGGAGAGGGGGAGGTGAGGGCAGAGGGTGGGATAGGTACAGGGTGGAGGGAAGATATAGGGGGATAAAAAAAGGGGAAACAATGTAATTAATAAACTGAACAATAAAAAAAATTAAAAAAAATACACCACCAAATCCCCAAATTATTATCGCACCTAAGATGGTTTCATTATTTTACTTAGCTGGTATTCTCATTCTAGTGAGAAGCAGTATTTTCCAGTGGTTAAGAGCACAGTCCCCAGGAACCAGAGGTTTGGGGTTCACAGACCCTGTGTGCCAATGGCTATGTGATCCTAGGTAAACTACATGAATTTTCTATATCTCAGTTTTCTACCCTTTGAAATGTAAATAGGCCTATCTCATAATGTTTCTAGATTCATTAATTGAGGGTTTAAATGTACACAAAATTTGTAAACCATGCATAACTCATAGTAAAAACAATATATGTACTAGCTAATAACTTATGAATAAAAAGTAAGAATTCCTAGCAGTGGAATTTTTCAAGTGAATGGTTATATCAATATTAAGGCTTTAAATACTCAAAGCAAAATTGGAACATATTTTTAAAGTCTTGAACCTTAAAATTATAATAAGGAATTTTCCAAGAAGAACCAATTCTACTCGATGGAGAAGATTGTGCATAGTTTGCTAATAAAATGTAGGCACTTTATAAAGCCTGAAGCTACATGTGGGTAGGTTAGAGTCTTTTCAGTAATATTGGCTTCCAAAATTGCAGTAAATTTGCAATCTCCTTTTACCAATTTCCCCTTTATACTGGTCTTATGTCTCACACTGAAACATAGGAATATTTGTTCTTTGGTAAAGACCTTACTTCTGAAGCTAGTGCTAACCTCAATAAAAGGCCGGCCACCCATCAGCTCCACCCTTTTGATCTTTATTTTACCTTGTAAAGCTAAGTCAGAACAATGTAGCAATCATACTTGATACATACAGTTCCCAGTTCCCTGATTCCTATACAGTAAATTTGTCTTCTCTCTCCTTATGTTTCAGGGTTTTCAGAAACAAATTCTTCTCAGACATTTGATATCTTCCATTAGCATGTATATTGTTCAACTGTAAAAATATATCATCTAATTTTTAAAGGAGGTAATGAAGTTTCCCAAAACAAAAAGTATCTTTACAGTGCATTCTACATGTTCCTAAGATAATTATTCTATTTACTAAATATTTTAAAACCTTGTGTTATTTCCTGCAGGTCCATGTACATTACTGCCTATTGCTTTTTTATTAAATTAATATGCACATTAGAGAGGAATAAAGAGAAAAATGTGCATCTAAATTCCCTAAACAAGTGAATGAGTTGACTATTACAGTTATACTAACAAAATATGTGGCCACATGTCACTGTAATCTCCAAGACCAGCAATCCCCATGTTGATGGATGGAAAGACTCAGATACCATTGACTTTAAAGCTCAAAGTCCATTGAAAACACAGAGCCTAGATTTAGCTCTTTGTTCCCTGACACATCTGACTAGCATTTGGTTAATGTCAGTGTCTTGCTAATAGGTTTAGTGCAATCTCTTCCTCAGCATGATTAATTATAATAGGGCTGCTGCTGAAAAGGTGTGCTTAATGTATTGTAAAGGGTCACAGATGGGCAGTATTAAGCCCAAGATGCCCAGCTAGCTAGACTATGAAAGCTATAATCCATATTTAATATCCTTTCCCATTAACAATAACAGCCATATATAAGTGATTTCAATTGAGAACTAATCTAAGGCAGTAACAAAGTTAGATGGAATCCCTAATTACACAGGGTAGGGCCCCATTAGGCCCACCCACCACTGACTGTTCACCAATGTTGGTAGAAATTAATGTGTGTTTTATGACAATAGGTAACTAGAGCAGATATTTGATATATGGTATTCAAAGAAAAAATAAGAAGATTCATCTTATTCCACACATTTAGCTCATTTCTTTTGAAAAACATGATTTAAAAATTAACTTAATATGCACTCGGGATCTTTCATTTTTCTTCTATTTCTGAAACTAGTGGACATTTGCAGTGCAATTTATGTATTCAGTATACATGAAACCTCTTACAAAATATGGCTTTGTCTGGAGCAACTGATTTTGTTTAGTGAGATTAATTAAATTGACTTTATTTCCACTCAACAGAATCTCTTCCTTTGAATAATACACTATAAAAATGACATAATGCAATTACTAATTTGCAACCAACCAGGCCAATTAACATGAATTCAAAGTCTGCAGCTCTGAAAGATATAATTACATCTTAAAGAAAACATAGCATGGATAAGTTATATTGAAACCATTAAGGCACCCACAATAGATACCCATGCTTGATTCTCTATTTTATCACTTCAGCTTTAGTAGGAGTTTCTAATGTATTTGAGGCTTTGTACACTTGACTTTGAATTCTCCGTCCCCTCCTTTATATGGGATTGTTAACCCAGTACACACTTATAGCATATTCATTATTCAATCACTATTTATTAATCACTGTATTGGTCAATGCACTAAGAGTTATAATAAACTTGAGGCCTGATACACAACATTCGTGCAGAGGAGGGTGTCCCTTAGATCAGCCTGCACCCTCTCTAATCTGGCCTCCTTGAGGAATGTCTGACTAACCATTTAGGCCCGATCCCACTGGACTGCTGGCTCCCAACAACTCACCTGCCTGCCTGCCTGATTGCCCCTAACTGCTTCTGCCTGCCAGCCTGATTGACACCTAACTGCTCCCCTCATGGCCCAATTGTCCCTAACTCTCCTCCACTGCCAGCCTAGTCACCCCAACTGCCCTCCATTGCCAGTCTGGTTGCCCCCACTGCTCTCCCCTCAGGCTCTGTCCTCCCTCAACTTCCCTCCTCTGTTGACCTGGTCACCCCTATCTACCCTCCCCTGCTGGCCATCTTGTGGTGGCCATCTTGTGTCCACATGGGGGCAGCCATCTTTGACCACATGGGGGCAGCCATCTTTGACCACATGGGGACAGGCATTTTGTGTGTTGGAGTGGCAGTCAATTTGCATATTACTCTTTTATTAGATAGGATTGTAAACAAAATAGATATAAACTCCAATTAGATAAATTTAACCATAATATTCTAGTAGGGAGACAGGTTGCTTAATAAATAGAAAAACAAAAATGTACATAAATGTTCATAAATTTATATAAGAATAATTCATATAAATGTCTAAATAGGGTTCTATATTTCAAAGTCAGTAGTGTGCTGGTTTAAATTGAGTGCAGAAAGTCTTGCAAAAGGAGTATATATAAAGTGGGGCATAAAGAGTGAATAAGAGTTAAACAGACAGGCCGAAAGGTTTGGCTCAGTGGATAGAGCATCAGCTTGCGGACTGAAAGGTCCCAGGTTCGATTCCAGTTAAGGGCATATACCTTGGTTGCCAGTGCATCCCCAGTGAGGGGTGTGCAAGAGGCAGCTGATCGATGTTCCTCTCTCATTGATGTTTCTGACTCTCTATCCCTCTCCCTTCCTCTCTGTAAAAAAATCAGTAATATATATATATATATTTTTTTTTTAAAGAGTTAACCAGACAGAAAGGGTAAATGTTCCACATTCAGGAAATAACATGATTCTTGGGTGGTAACAGGCTTGGTGCCTTTAAGAAACTAAGATGGTCTAAGTAAGTACTTTTTAAAATTGTTCTTTGTATGATTAATCTTGGGGCACAAATTATAACCAGGTAGTACAGGATAAGTGAGCACATTACATCACAGAATTTAGCTTGTTCTGGGTTAACATAGAAGTCTTATGTTATAGTTTTATCTGAATTTGTGATGAAGACAGGCTCTCCTCAATCTAGACCTTGGGAAAGAGCAATGTCTAATCTACTCACCGCAGTCCAGATCCAAATGGACTGGCTGTTTCCACCAGCAACTGCTTTCCATTGAATTCTTTGCTGTTTTATCATGAAGCTACTCCCCATAAGCTCCCTCTGTCTCAAATCTATCCTACTGCTGGATTTCTAGTCTTACTCCAAAAGAAAGTATACAGCCCCAAATCTCCTACAGACATTCTCTGCATGATCCTCCCATCTCTTCTCCTCTGGAAATAAAGTTACTAAGTTTCTCAACTCATTATTGCTAATTTCCTGTTAGTAAAATATCTTAGATTCCTAAAACCAATTTGCAATAATCACAGTTAAAAGACATATTTTTCTTTTTTTAAAATAAAATAGTATCTCTTATAAACCATCTATCATATAAGACACATTATGATATTAAAAAAAATAAAAGAGAACAAAGTTTACAGTCAATTGCTCAAGCGTATTAAATACACATATGTACTGTACACATATAGTACATATATACATGTAAATATGTGTATCTACACATAGATTTATATAAATATAGTTATAAATTATAATAAATAAACATATGATTTAAATTTAGCATAACAAATCTTAAAGATGAGTAGATGTTAACCTGTAAAAGAGTATAAAATACAATTATTATAGTAAAAAAGAAAACATATGTCAAGCCTTAAAATAAGAAAATGCTATATAAAAAGGCAGAAATATATGTACTAAGAGATAGACAATAATAATGAATATAACAAAAACATTGGAGTAAAGATGTTAACAGATATGGATTTATTTTTCAAGCTTCCAGAAAAGAAATCTTTGTTTCTCAGCCTCTAGTAACAATGGATTATGTTTAAAGAAATATTATATTAATGGATTCTTTTAAGAAATGTTGAGACAAAATGAGAAATTAATATGCAGCAATTTAAATTATACATCAGGAAAGGCTGCATGGCATGAATTATTTTGTGGGACATCATCTCCCACAGGCATTTTGTGGGTTGGAGTGGCAGTCAATTTGCATATTAAACTTACTAATTTGCCTTATCAAGGAATTTTTTTTCATTGTGTGACTCCTAATGTTAGGTCTGATCAAATAATTGAATCAACATCACCTCCACTGGGAACTGACCTTTAGAACACTTCACAGCAGACATTCCCTTTCGCTTAGCAGTCACCAGCCTTTCAGACCTCGTGGACCACCAGTGGTCCAACCACATTCCACTTGCTAAGACCATTATTCTTCTCCTCCAGACCTTCCTAGGATCTGGACTGATCCAGAGAATGCTCCACACAGAAAAAGACCTCCTAGAGTACTTTAAAATCTCTGACTCCCCATCCCTGGTTGCCAGTGCCATTTTGGGGCTCAGCCCACCTGGTATCCAGATGACTTAATCCTATATAATAAAAGAATAATATGCAAATTGACCATATATCCACTACACCCACCAGCCATGCCACCAGCCACACCCACCAGCCAATCAGAAGCCAATATGCAAATTAACCCCAACCAAGATGGGACATTTACCTTCAATAATTGAAACTCTGTAGCTTTAAGAGGAGGGCTAGGTTGGCCAAGGCTATAGAAGCTTGGCTTTCTCCATCGCCCAGGCAACCCTAGTCTCTGCTCTCTCCAGCTCTGTGGTGACGCCATTTCTGTTGGGATTATGTATCTTTTATAATTGAAACTTTGTAGCATTGAGTGGAGGCCTAGGCTGGCAAGGGCAGGCAGAAAGCTTGGCTTCCTCCATTTCCAGGGAAACCCAAACCGCCCTCCTTCTCTCAGTGGCGGCAGCCATCTGGGTTGGGGTTTACTTGCATAATTTGTTCCTGATTGGCTAGTGGGCGTGTATGTGAGTGTGGCTTGAATGGAGGTATGGTCAATTTGCATATTAATATTTTATTAGATAGGATAAATAAATTCCAACAAAAATGGCAGCAGACACCAATCTGGAGAGAACAGGAGGCTAGGGTTGCCCTCAGTGATAGAGGAAGCCAAGCTTTCTGTAGCCCTGGCCTGCCTCGGCCTCCACTTAAGGCTACAATGTTTCAATTATAGAGGATAAACAAATCCCAACAGAAATGACTGCAGCCATGGAGCAAGCAGGAGGCTTGGCTCCACTCCAGGCTACAAAGTTTCAATTATAGAAGATAAATAAATCCCAGATACCAGGGCATCCACTTGGGTTACTGGGGGGTGTGGCCAGCCTGCAAACCACCACAAGTCCCTCACCTAGCCCACCCCACATCCCAAAGGAACCCCCACCCTAATCCAGGAAACCCTTCAGGGAAAACCAGCTGGCCCTCACCCATGCACCAGGCTTCTATCCCATCTAATAAAAGAGTAATATACAAATTGACCATCACTCCAACATACCAGATGGCTGCCCCCATGTGGTCAAAGATCCTGCCTCCATGTGGATACAATATGGCCACCACAAGATGTCCAGCATGGGAGGGCAGTTGGAAGGGACCAGCCCTGCAAGTAAGAGCAGTTTGTGGCAATCAAGCCTGCAGGGGAGGGCAGTTAGAGATGACCAGGCCAGCATAGGAGGGCAGTTAGGGGTGACCAGGCCTCCAGGGGAGGGCAGTTAGGGATAAATAAGCTGGAAGGGGAGCAGTTAGGTATCAATCAGCTGGCAGGGGAGTGGTTAGGGGGTGATCAGGCTAGCAGGCAGAAGTGGTTAGGGGCAATCAGGAAGGCAGGCAGGTCAGCAGTTGGGAACTAGTAGTCCTAGATTGTGAAAGGGATGTCGACTGCCCATTTAGGCCCTATCCTGGATCAGGCTTAAATGGGCAGTCGGATATCCCTCAAGGGGTCCCAGATTGGAGAGGTTGCAGGCTGAACTGAGGGAAACCCCCTCTCCCTTATGCACGAATTTGGTGCATGGGACCTCTAATAAATATATAATTCTTATCACTTTTGGCCTCCTTTTTTTATCCTTCAGCAACACTAATACTACTATATATTTTTCATGCTTATACTGTCTATGTAGGTTGATTTTTTTCTATTTTGTTTTGCTATTAGATATATTGCTGGCATTGAGCAAATTGCAAAGTCTAAACACACAGTTATAACTTCATTTATTTAATATGATCTTTTCTTCCCCCTCACCCCAACCCCTTTTCATTCAAACTCATCTCATCTAGCACTCTGACTCACCTGCCTCCTTTGCCCTTTCAGAACTACTCCCTTAATCATTAAGCCCTCAGGGCAATGAGCATTAGCATTAAATAATCTTAGGAACAAAGCCTTGGGTCAGTAGAGCCCAGAAACAGATCTTCGGTCAAACTAGAGACAGCATGGATGCCTCAGCTGTGCTTCATCTCCAGCCCAGAAAGGCAGTGAGACCAAACAAGTGGCAGCATGGCTGACCTCAGCACCAGATGCACCGATGAAAGACTCCCCACCTCAGTGCTCACCAATCAGTAGAGACCATGACCCTGACCATGGCCCTAACTCCCTTAGTGAACATGATTAATAATTTTTGATGTATCTAACCCATCCCCTGGACCCATCAGGAGGCAGAACTTTGAGCATTAGCTAACCTGTCCTTGAGTGTGAGCCACTTCCTAAAAAAAAATAAACCCTTACTTTCTTTGTTGCAAACTCCTGTTTTTTTGGACTTTTATACATTCAACCCTTTGATCCAGTAACATAGTCCTCTACTCTGACAGCAACTGCAAGCTTGGCAAGACTCTTAAAATTCACTCTTGATTTGGATAATTCATTAGAAGGACTCACCAAACTCGCTGAAAACTATTGTCCTCCTGGTTACAGTTTATTGCAGGGAAAGAAACAAATTAGAACCAGCATAATGCAGAGTTCTAGGAGGGTTCCAAACATTGTTTTCATTGTTTATAGAATCCTACCCTCCTAGCCTTACTACATGATTGTACACACATTAAAAAAAAGTATTTATTGACATACCAGTAAGCTCATCTAAGCTTTGGTGTTCAGATTTTTTATTGAAGCTTAATACAGAGGCATAATTGATTGTCCATGTAATTAGACTTAGTCTACAGCCTTCGGTTTCCCCAGAGGTCCGGCTGATATCACACAGCCAGGGGGCCTCATTTTAAGTCACTTCATTAGCACACACTATCAGATGTGGACTAAGGGGCCTATCCTGAATAATAAAGACACTCCTGTTACTCAGGAAATTCCAAAGGTGTAGAGATTACTTCCAAAAGATCCCCCAAGGAGGTGACATTTTAACTCAAGATCAAAAACATGAATAGAAATTAACTAAATAAAAAAGGAAGACAGTAGCAAGAGTCACTGGTGGCAGACCCTTAGGTTATATGAGGCCTCTAGGTCTGGACCTCAGAAAGCAAGAGGCATCAGGAATGAAGTGAATGCAGATGAGAAAAATGCAGATTTTGGTAATGATTTGGATGTATTTAGTCATAAATATATAGAAAGATTTCTCAAAGATTCTTAAATCTCTTCTGGCATTGAAATTTGCATCATCATTTTGTTATTTGTGAAGATGCCCTTTAGTAGAATTAGACAGACAGACTTTTGGTAGATGGGATTCTTATCTTTCTAATGCTGCATCAGATTTTTTTAAAAAATGGATCAGAAGAATGATGGTTCTTTAGAGAAAAAAACTGGGACAGCAATGATTAGGTGGTAGCGATAACACGGGTCAGCAGAGCTCATACACTTGTCAGCTGTCAGTGACCTATCTTATGGAACCAATGCTATCATTTTTCTGACAGTTTCATTAGGTAAGTCAAATTCAGGGAAACTAAGCTCCCTTCTTCTCAGTCTTAAAACCTAGACTGAAAGTTAATCTTGATACATATGCAGAAGATGCTGAGATTGCTATCCCGAGAAAAGTTTGCTTACAAGGTTATCCTTTGACTGTGTCTATCTACTTGACTGGCAAATAGCTCTCTACACTGATATAAAACTTTCCCTAAATACAAAGAATGGCCCACTGTGTCTAAACTATCCCTGTAAACAATATGGTTTATGTTGAACACCTGCTTTTTGTGCATGTTACACAGAGGGTGCCCATGTGACCAACCCCCCAATTAAATACTTAGTGTCTAACAAGATTCCCTGGGAGACGGTTACAGAATTTACCAGGCAACTGGAGAATATACAAATAGGAGTACTCGGAGATACAGGGAAAAATCATTTATTTCTAGATGTACTAGTACCGTGACTCAGGGGAGCCTGTTTCCACATCCTGAGCAAACCCATTTGAAGGAAGCTTTTCCTTCATACCCTTTGGTTTCTTTGTCCCCCAAATAAGGATCAGACTTCCGGATCTTTTGGGGGCTTTGCAAAAAGCCCCGTGCATTGGGATGGGGGCCATGAAACCACACCTAAAGAACCGGCCTGGAGCCAGCACTGATAACCCTGTTGGGGGGTTTTGTATGGTCCATGGTTTATGGCCTATGTAAAATGTAAATATTTAGGTAAACAGGTCTTGCAAGACCAGATAATTAAGGAAGGGGCAGTGACTAGACTATAGGCTAACAGGACTGTGCATTAGGAATACTAATTAACTACGTACAGAGTCAGGCTGCTGGTCCCCACCCCCCCACCCCCCAATGTCTTATTTTCCTCATCAAGATAACATTTACATATGTTGTTACAACTGTGTGGCTTCACTGGCAGACAACTCTTGGTAGCTTGTGTTTGGTTTTCTCTGAACTTTGCCCCCTATGCCTTGTCCTTTTGCTAATTTGGTTTTGTATCCTTTCACTGAAATAAATCTTCGCCATGAATCCATGAGTATGACTATAGACTGAGTCCTATGAATCATGATAGAGACTCATTAAACCCTGGGTGGACTTGGGAAACCCCGGGGCAGTAAATTATTGGGGAACATTTCTTTGTTATTACCTAAATATTTCTATAAAGAGGCATAGAACAAACACTATCAATATAATAATTTATAAGAGTAATGATCTTAAAATTTAATTTTGGTGGAAATTGTTTAGGGAAAATTCAAGTATAAAAGAATCCCATTGATAAGTTTTAAATTTGCCAGAATAAGATGGTGGTATGATTAGACATCATCATTTTACATGTGAATATCTGCAGCAATATCAAAATAAAAAGGATCACTATCATAAGTCCTTTGGAACTTTTTTTCACCAGTTTCTTTCTTACACGCATTCATTATTCCGATGTTGTCTTCAGACCATAAAGCTTTTCATAGGCTCTAGTATTTAAAATGCTTTACACACAAGGTTACATGATCCCATTGAAATGATGGTGAAATGAACAGGAGGCTGTGGGGAGTTGCTTCAAAGTAAAAGCTTCTTGTGCTACAGAACATGGGATGGCTTCAATGACATCGTCAACCATAAGCGACCCCTCGATTTGAGCTGTGAGTGTGGAAATGGCAATGTTCTTTCATGTGGGTAATTACTAAACCACTAAGAGCACCTCATGTGTGCAAAGCCATGCTTCTTTCCTTCCAGAGCCTTTATTATACCGTGCAAATTTGACACTCATTTTCTAACGCTCTGCTATATCAAATGCTCATAAAATATCAACAGCATCCCCTGAAGAATGCTATACTTTTCTTTTTTCTCTGGAGCCCTCACACAGTTCTTTAATCCCTGTTATTATTTTTTAGGTTAAAATGCATCTGGTAGCTCCTTAAGTGTGTTCTTCAGCCACCTCAGCCTACCCTGTGGTTAGATTGACTGTGTGTGTGTCTCTCTGTGTTTTTCTATTCAGTGTGTCCTTGGGTAAGAATACAAACTTTGTCTCATGAGTTTTTAAAGCTCATTCTTAAACTTTCCTAAGATTTGAAAATGAAAGTTAAATTCTTAGTATGGGCTTATTACTTGCCTGTACTACTCTAAATCTATTAAACATACTAGCTCCATGGTAGCATATGAGGTAGGAGGTGTTATTATTATCTTCATTATATTGATAGAGAACAAGACACAAATGTGAAGTCACTTGCTCAAGGTCACACCCCAAAGCAGAGCCAAAGGGTGGGGATTTGGGGGACAGCAATCTGGTTCCAGGCCTAGAGCTCTCAATCTTTACCGTTACTGCCTAGGGGCATACCCTTGTTTTCCCTATCTGATGTCTTACTAAGGATTCTGGCTCCTTCCAACCAGGCTTTCTTTGTTTGTTTCTGCAGCTGCACTTTGGTCGACATTTTTGCCCTTGATGTGGCTTGTCCTATGCGTTCTCATCCTGCATTGCTCTTCACTCATGGTCTTTCTTCTGTAAAAGCTTTTTACAGTCTGAGGGGCAGCCTGGAAATCCTAAGCAGCGAGCACAGGAATGATCTTTGCCCGAGGGGCTCAGGCTGGACAAAGTGTGAAAGATTATTTCTGATTCCATTACTTCCAATGATTTAGACTCTCTTGCCCTAGCCTGAATAAGGGGAACGACAGCAAAAATCCAGATTTCTAACATCAAACACCACAATTCTGAAAAACAAAATTTCTGACAAAACAGAACCGGCCATCCCTTGCCTCGTGTCTATATTCAGATTTTAGAATGTCAGACAGTATTAAATACAAGCCATTGATTTTGAGTGTAAGGATTTAGAACATTTTCCCTTCTAGTGAAATCATATAATCCTTATTAAAGTGTTATTTTATTTTTCAAATGATTAGCAATTAATAATATTCTCTGAATCCAAGAAGCCTGAAATTTTGTAGAGCAATAAAATTCCACCACCTACTGCATGTTTTCTTAACAAAAATCTTTTCAGTTCTTCAGTATAAAACTTTATTATCTCTTTTGTTTTATAGGCTTCTGCTAACTTCTCCGTTATTTCACACTTGTTCCTTCCCAGCCTCAGTTTCTGTCTCAGAAATAAAAGGTGTTTCAGAGCAAATTGCAAAGTGTCTTCCCTTTGTAAGCCACAAGTATTTTGAATTTTTTTCTCCTCTTTCCTAAACAGGTTTTCAAGTTTATATTTTCAATGTTAATTCTAAAACTACATTAATGAAGGCTGACAGAAAAAAATCAAGCTAATGATTAATATCCACCAACACTTGATATATAGATTTTTTGAAAATACTAAGAAAAAATTAAGATTAGCTAGAGTTGTTTGAATAGGCGAAAAAGCTTATGTAATAGGTGATGATGTCCTTCACCAAATTAAATAATAATAAATATGAAATTGTATTTTACATTGTTGGCTCCAGATTTCATAAAATAGAGGATTGAATGTAAAAAACATAGCAAGATCTGTATGTCATATAATTTTGTGATTCAAATTCTACTCACATAGTAAATATTTGTAAAAACAAATAATTATATAGATAGGTTGAAAGAATAGCACAGATGGATAGTTGGCTGGTTGGTTGGATTTATACCTGCTTCATATATGGAGGAATGACTATTTACTATATCTGCAAGCTTTCATTTCTTACCCTGAGCTCTAGATTCATATAGATGGTTAAAAAGTTTCCCAATATGACCTTAAAGCTTAATTTTTTACTTTATTTATCTACTACCCAACACTCCTACCATCTTCCCAAACCACTTCTTCCCCAATTTTTGCATCATTATTTATCAAATTAATCTCCCTGTTCAAAAATTCCTTCATTCAGAATTCCTATCTTCAACACAATATTCAGTATATCAGAAAATCATGTCCATTCCATCTCCAAAATATATACCACATTTCACTACTTACTATTTTCATGCTCATTTATTTAAGTCATGGACAGTTTATACATTGGCAAATTTGTTTCAGTTTCTACTCTTGCCCTTCTACAACCAATTCTAAAACAGCAGAAAATATCTTTATTAAATATTATAATTTCCTTGATTGAAAGCTTTCAATGTCTTTCTAGTGCAATGAAAACAAAATCTATATTTGTTGTTTTCCCCCTATGTGTGGTCTTTGCTTATTATCCTTGTCCAGGATGATAATCTTCCAATGCACCATGCTCTTCCTCCTAAAACTTGAACTAGCTCCTCTTTCTGCCCAGAAAGTGTTCCTGGAGCCTTTGGCCTTGTCAGCTTCTTTTCAACATCCATGTCTATTCAAATCTACTCAGAGAGGCCTTCTTTAATCAGTCTAAATTAGCCACCACTCCTTTCCATTACTTTATTTTCTTTGTCACTATCATTACCTTAAGTTACCCTATATATCTATGCATTTGTATGCTTAATAACTTTCTTTTCCAAATAAAATATAAATTTCATGAGGCTAAGTCTGTCTTTCTTATTTATTTCTGGTTTCCCAGTGCCTACTCGTACATGGGGATTGCTATATAGTAGGAACTCAAACATTTGTTAAATGAAAAAATGGATGAGTAAATGGATCATATCAGATCATTTGCACAACCACCTTGTAAGATGAGTGGCATAATCACTGAAGGTTCAGGCCTGCAAAATTATCTTATAAAAGCACATCTGATTAAATCTGGGAATCTTGACACAATTTCTAGGTTCATTGCAATCAATAATGGTCCCTCTCAAGTTTCTCCACAGTGAGTGAACAATTGGAATTGATGTTCAAATTAAACTATGTCATTTGATACAGCCCAACCCATCTCAAAAAGACGTCAATTTTTCACATGCCTTAAACATCAAACTATATGAGGACAAAGACTTGAAGATTTATTATTGCCAAAGCAGAATAAGAACAACCCAAGAACTGTAAATTAACTGGACATAATCTCAGTTGTGTCCTTCTCCAGAGCCTTTCTCTGAATGAGAAAATGAGGAAAAATGTAAGTGAAAAGAAGCAGTCTTAATCTGGGACACACAGCACCTGTAATAAAGAATGTAGGCACACATGACAATCACTTTGGGAGAATTTTGGAATTGAAGACCACGGGCACCCATGAAAGGATAATTTCTCTAGGAACAGAGAGCTACATTTGGTAGAAGAAGGCTGCTGCTACAGCTTTTCTGATTTACACGTTTCCAGGTTAACATCATAAACACGCACTCATTTAATTCAATATTCTAATAAATATCTGTGTTCAAAATCTTGGGTTTTACTATTCTATCCCCATAGTTGTGAGAAAGTAACTATTCTGGTAGAGAAAGTAGGGACTTCACAAAAGAAAGGGTGATATGGGATACCACAGACACAAAGATCCAATCGCTGCTGAAAAACTGCATGTAAAGGTTAATGCTTAAAAAATATCTATCATTATTATTATCAATAACTGTTTATTCAGCACCGTTTCTGTGTTAGCATTTTGAGTGCAAATAGGCCTGTAACACAATCTGTCGTGAATGCTGTAATCCCTAGCCATCAATAAAATATGTATGTCTAACCTATTATGCATTCTTGCTTCCTAATAACACCCTGAATTCCACTGGGCAAATTCTGTTAGTGAGATGATACATCCAGTGCCTTCTTTCCCAACAAGCAGTCTGTCTCTTGTTATGTCTTGGGTTTGTTGTGTTAGATTTTCCATTGTGTTAGGTCTCTGATGTTCTTTTTTGCTTAAGGTGCCTAGACCCATTTCCTATTATTTACAACCAGGGAATCCTAACTGATTTTTATACTAAACCAGAGGCCCGATGTGCAAAATTCATGCAAGGACCTTAGCCACCATGGTGGCCGGGGCGGGTGGGGGGGACCTCTGCCACCTCTGCCTCAGCCCCTGCCCACTGAGGCTTTGTCCAGAAGGCAGATCTAATTAGAATATTGCACTTTTATTGTTATAGATATTCCTGAAATGTGGCAATTTGGTACTTAGGCTTCAGAATTTGAATGTGCTTATCTTAACCAGGAAGATGAATTTTTCTTTCAGAAATACCTGAAGTTCTCTTAGGTGTTTTTATTCAAAAAAGAAAGATGCACTACTCAATAATGTTACCATTACTAAAGATATGTATTAAGCACCTACTGTGTAACTTTTAGTCTTCAATTTAGATTCTTGAAGTTGGCAAATGAATTCAAAAGCTTCTAGAAACCCCCAAAATCCTGTAAAAGAATTTGATTATTTACATATTCATAAAAATAAGCAGTTGTGGAAGCTTGAGGCGTATATTATTTTCTTCAACACTTTCTGCCTTTCTCTTTGGCTCTGTGATCTCAATGAGAAGCTTTCCACTCAGAGGAGACAGGTCTCTCTGCCGCATTTGATCTACTACAAATACAAACATTTCTAGGGCATGCAGTGAGACATACCACCTTCCACGGGGCCAAGCCAGAGAAAAGCCTCATCAAAGAGGGCTGGCCGTATGAAAGAACTACTGGCAGGTACTGCTGTTTATACTGGCTAAGTCAGGGTCAGAGGTTAATGTATTTGTTATGACTGACCTCGGGAAAAGTACTCAGTGATTTCTGTCCCAAGCCCAGCCCTTAGAGCAAAACTTCACTCCTGCATGTAAGCAATATTGTGGAGTAGCCACTATTAAAGACCTTAAGGGAACACCAGACATCCATCCGTTTATAATAGTTCTAAGACAGTTATTTATTGTCTTGCCTTAAGGCAACTAGAATTCTTTTCACACTGGAAAGACCATAATTCTATGATTACAGTTGCGAGGTCTCTAACTGAAGTTTCCCTTTGTTTAATTTAAGCCCTGTCAGTCAATTATGTTCATCTGCACTGGGGATCACTTCCCTGAACCTTTCCTAATGCAGACTATATTCTCTGTGTGAGTATAACCATTGAGCTGAACTTGACCTTCTCCATTGGCAACCTGCCTCAGATCTACTATGCTTCTAATGAACCTTCTCCTGTTTGCTTCACTATAGATCATAATAAACAGTCCTTTTAATATATATTGACTTCAGAGAGAAGAATGGAAAGGGAGAGAGTGATGGAAACATCAATGATGAGACAGAATCATTGACTGGCTGCCTCCTGCATGCCGCACACTGGGGATTGAGCCCACAACCCAGGCATATGCCCTGACTGGGAATCAAACCTTGACCTCCTAGTTCATAGGTCAACACTCAACCACTGAGCACACCACCTGGGCATAATAAGCAGTCCTTTATTCAGCAACTCAGGTTAATTTCATAGCACTTTAATTAATAAATAAATATTTGAGAATAAACACAACCCTGATGTGTTTTCTCTTCTCTTGGTTACATTAAATTAAACAAGTAGAAACTAATTAGTCTGTTACACTATAAAGGCATTCTATTCCATTTTAGATATAAAACATTTGAGAATTTTAAAAAGATCTTGTATCTTCTCATTTGAAAAACAACAAGATATAATCATATTTTTATCTCATAACCATAGCTAATTTTTGTAAGTTATTCATTTTGCCTCAATCCAATGTCCTGGAACTTAGGACACTGAAGGCGAAAGCAAAATTCAGTCAAAATTGAATTTAAGAAAAAGTACTTATGTCATCTGCCTTGATATGGATATACCTACTCTTGTGAATCACAGAGCCTTTTATAATCATAATCATAATCATAATTACACTCTACAATTATACACTGATTCAGTGTTTACTGAGAGCTCTTATATTCTTTAATCTAATGCTCTATTCACCAGAGCAGTCTTGCTGTCCTGTTTTTGTTTTTGGTTTTTCCCTGTCATAATCACTGTAAGATGGTTAAAAATAGTGACACTGAGTAAAAATATATCAACATATGGGAAATGAATAGGTTTGTTTATTTTGTTTCTTTAAATTACAGTTTACAAGCATTTCAGAATCACCACACATACATTTGTTAGCTGTTATTATGGTAGCTATTATGCTAATGGATAAACAGATGGGAACATAACACGGGGTTTTCTAAAACCTGCTTTATTTGGTTGCTCCTTCTGTGGTCCTGGCTGCGCTGAGTTTAAGAAATAGGAATATTAGAAAGCTATTGGGAAGAGGTAACTAATATTTATTTAATGCCTATTTTGTAGCAAACGCTGCCCTGAAAAGTGCATTTGCTATCTAAGTAAATCTGTATAACAACCTTAAGCTGTGGGCATTATCTCATTATGTGCAAGAGTACTGAGTCACAGATATTTCCTAGCGTGGTGAAGGCTACCCAGCTATTCTTAGTGGCACCAGGCCCCAAATCTGAATATGCCTGACTTCATGCTCTTTCTACTGCTTGATAAACATTATTTTTAAAAAAAGTATCCCGAAAGGCAGAAGAGAATGAATGTATACCCCTAGGGAGTTTGGGAGTATAGTTCAAAGGGAATCATAGCAAGTGTGAAATTTCTTTGAAGTTCCATCTTTTATCTTTAACATGCATACAGTCTGCTCCGTAATATATCTATATTTGTTTTAATATAAAATATGTTTGTTTTCTCAAATCTTCAAGTGAAACTCAAGCCTCAGAAATATGCATTGTGTTTATCCTGTGGCTTCTAGATTCCCCGTGGGTGTTCTGGTGTAAGAAGCACAGCCATTCATAGTACAACCTCTAAAACCGAAGCCTACAATTCCAGCCTGGTGGATGTGGATGTGAAATCTCAGTCTCTTACAGTGGTTTGTCAGAGGAGTCCACTGCTTCAAGAACCCCTTCATGCTTCTACAGTATGCTGCCCTTTCCCTTTAAAACATTCATCGAATTTATATTTACTGGATCAATGTCTGCCTCAGAAGACTCTGAATGTCATAAAGTAGGGATTATTTGTATTGGTTACTTCTGTATTTCTAGCACCTAGCTCAATACCTAGGAAACAGTAACAACTAACACATTTTAGGTAATTATAATTGATTATTTTTATTGGCAACATCTTTTCATACAGAGTAAGAGATAAGAGAGTTGAAGTGTAGCTTACTGCATCATTATGGGGCTTGGGTAGGTACATGCTGGAGGTTCAAGAGATGTCACTTTAATTCTGCTCATAGTCCTGATTTATTCTGTGGTCCTAGGTAGAGAAAATACTAAACATGAAATAGTAACAAAATATGTGATAAACTTCTATGGTTTTTCCATCCTCATCTGGAAGATGTATATATAACCAAATGACAGGGTTTCAGAAGCCACAGGTGCACTCCCTGGTGTGCATGCTGGCCCACATCTGGACAGGTCGGTGCTGGTACACCAAAATGTACTGATGAGAGACCAGAAGTGGCATATACCGAACATCTGAGGGTTCAGGAAGTGATCAATCAGATTATTTTGATTTTGTTTTTCTGCAATGGCAGGCAGAGTCCTTGTGTGGAGATTTTGGAATAGCTGAGAGTAGACCTTGTTAACAGGAAGTTTGCTGAGGCTCCACCACACTGTGACCTTGATAGTGTCCCACCTCATCAGATGACTTTTCTCTGGGAAATCTTTGTACCCTTCCCTGGTGCAAAGATTTTCCAGAGAAAAGTCATTGGAGTTCCCTTCTCTATGCTCCATTAGAAATTTGTACAAACTCCATGAATCTATTTAAGTGTAACTATTTAAAGACTTTATACCACTTATAATTGTTTTTAGTGAAGATCCCCTTGAAGACAAGTACTTAAAATCACAGTCACTTTTGTTTCCATAGCCTAGAAACTGGTTATGTATATTATTAGCTAAATATATATGTATTTAACTAACAATGAATGAGCTGGGTCTTCTTTCCTAGAAATTTCCGGTTTCAGATAGATTATTGAGAGTGGATATGAATGTTGAATTGTGTTAAATAATCACACAAATAAATTAATGGATTAAACAATAACATCCTCAGGTAGCTATAACTACCAAAAAGGATTTGATATTTGATACCCGAACTATTTGAGGGTATGAGCTTGGTGGGACTGGAAGTACTTTTCAGTTTTATTGGATTTAGAAGATTATTTTATGTAGAAAAAAAAAAGTCATCTCTCTGCTGAAATTCAGAAGAAGTAAGGGTAGTGCTAAGATGGCATAGCTAAAATGAATGCAGTGAAAATGGTGAGCTAGCATGAGTTGCTAGCTATCCCTAAAACCAGCTCAGGAAGTTGTTTGAAATGGTGCTTTTTGAAGGTATTGAGGGAGAAGCAGTAGTGGGAGGGGAAGAGGAGAAGACTGATGCCAGCTGCAGACCTACCTTGACTTGGAGGATCTGCTCTTGCTTCTTGCAGTCTGGCACAGTCATTGATTACTCATAACTTCTTCTGGTGTCCATGGCGAGGCATGCAGGTAATGCAAATCCTCTTTAGGACAAGGAGTTGATAAAGAAAAATTGCAGAATAAATGACATTCCTGAGCATTCCTTCCTCCACTCCCTCCCTTCCATATCTCCCAGGCTGATGGAATATAACCAGGGTGATTTCATCTCCATATGCTGCTTTTCCTAAAGTGTTCAAAAATTAAGTTTGGGCCAGAGGATTTCCCGGGAGGAGTCGGCCTGTGGTGCTAGGAGTTCTCTATATTGGGCTTCATTCTCCCTCATCTTTTAATTTTATTATTATTTTTTTAATCTTTATTGTTCAGTTTATTAATTACATTGTTCCCCCTTTTTCCCCCTATAGCTCCCCTCCACCTGGTACTCATCCCATCCTCCGCCCTCACCCCCCTCCCCTGTCCTCTCCCATAGTTGCATGATTTTTGTCCAGTCTCTTGCTGCACTTCCCACACCCCTTTTCTCCCCAAGAATTGTCAGTCCATTCCCTCTCTATGTCCATGATTCTGTTATATTCACCAGTTTATCCTGTTCATCAGATTTTTAATTCACTTGATTTTTAGATTCATTTTTTGATAGACATGTATTTGTTGTTCATAATTTATACTTTTATCTTTTTCTTCTTCCTCTTCTTAAAGAATATCTTTCAGCATTTCATATAATATTGGTTTGGTGGTGATGAACTCCTTTAGCTTTTTCTTATCTACAACGCACTTTATCTGATCTTCAATTCTGAATGATAGCTTTGCTGGGTAGAGTAATCTTGCTTGTAGATTCTTGTTATTCATCACTTTTAATATTTCTTGCCACTCCCGTCTGGCCTGTATCGTTTCTGTTGAGAAATCTGCTGACAATCGTATGGGTGCTCCCTTATAGCTAACTAACTGTTTTTCTCTTGCTGCTTTTAATATTCTCTCTTTGTCTTTTGCTCTTGGCATTTTAGTTATGATGTGCCTTGGTGTGGTCCTCTTAGGGTTCCTATATATTGGGGTTCGGTGCGCTTCTTGGACTCCTAAGTCGATTTCTTTCCCCAGGTGTGGGAAGTTTTTGGTCACTATTTTTTCAAATAGGTTTTCATTGTCTTACTCTCTCTCTTTTTCTGGCACCCCTATAATTCGGATGTTGGTATGCTTGAGGTTGTCCCAGAGGCCCTTACACTATCTTCAATTTTTTGGATTCTTTTGATTTCTTCCTTTTTCAACTGAGTGGATTTTACCTCTTTGTATTTCAAATCTTTAACTTGGTTCTTGGGGTGCTCTAGAGTACTTTTAGGTCTAATATTTTTTATTTCAGTCAGTGTATACTTAATTTCTGGTTGGTCCTTTTTCATATCCTTGAGAGTCTCCTTTATATCCTTGAGGGTCTTGTTCATTTCTTTGTAGGACTCATTCATTTCCACGTTGGTCTTGATCATTTCCTTGAGGGTCTCATTCATTTCCTTGTAGGTCTTGCTTATTTCCTTATAGGTCTCGACCTTTTCTAGGAGCCTCTTGAGAAGCCCTATAACTGTGGTTTTGAATTCCATGTCCAATCATTTTTTTTCCCTCCATTTCTTTCACATCTGATTTCTCTCCATGTCTCTGAATGATGGCTGCTTCCCTGAGTTGGTCAATTAGCTTTGTGTGGTAGACGTCCTACAAGGGACAGTGGCTCAGTCTCCCCAGTTATCTGAGGTGGATATGGGTTGCACAGTCTTGCTGAAGTTAAGCTCAGGTTAATCGTTCTTAGCACTTGGAGGGGTTGACCTCCAGTCCAATTGTCTGTGAAGTTCAGCTGCGCTCAGGTTGGATGGGCGGAGTCTCTGGGCCAAGCAGACAGCATCAGCTCCACCCTATGCGGCCCCAGGGACTCTGTGCTGGGGGCAATGGCCGCCAGCACCTCTGAGAGTGAGCCGCTGCCAAGCTCCACTGGCTACTGGGAATTCAGACTCTCCCCAAATGAGTCTGCACACCCAACATCTCAACCAGGGTCGTACAATAAAGCAGTCTGATGGTTTCCCAAATGAAAGAGCAAGTCATGAGTGCTCTCTGCGCTGTCCCCAAGCTCATGCGCAGTCCACACAAGCTCGCCTTCTCCACAAGCCGGCAGACCCCTGCAGCACCCGAGCTTCGGTGTGCCCTCTCACTGTCCAGTTTTTACCCCATATGATAGTGGGTTCCCTGGACTTCTCCCAGAGCTAGCGAATCAGACCAGTGGGATGTCTTTGTCTCCCCCGTTCGAGAAAACTGGCCGGTTTTCAGCCACCCACCCTATGCACTGGCGTGTGCTCCTCCAAACCTCTCTTTGCACGTATCTTCAACGCTGTCCTCAGCCACTCCTCTGAGTCACAGTGTCTTATCTTTACTTTTATTTGTGGAATTTTCACTCAGCCAGCTTTCTGGTGATTCTGGATGGTGTTTATTCTTTCATTAAGTTGTAGTTTTAAAATTGCTGTGTATGACGGCAAGATGGGTGTTTTACCTATGCCGTCATCTTGGTTCTATTCCCTCATCTTTTTAAATGTATCACTGTTCTCACAGATGAAAACCTGCCTTACGCCCCGTTCCTAAACAAGTTTTTTAAAAAAAGAAAAATGTGTAATCAGTCATGATGTAAAATAATTTGATTCTTGAGGAATAATATTACTGTAAAATAAAGGTAAAGACTGAAAAACATATTTTTTACTATTTAAAGTAGAATTAGCATACCTTTTGAAGCAGAGTTATTAAAACAGATAGACCAGGAATTAAAAATAGTCATAACAAATATAATAAAGAATATAAGGGATGATATTAGCAACATTAATCAAATAATAATCATTTAAAAAGCATGTGCAGATGTTAGGGATGAACATTATAATAGTTGAAATAGAGAAACCAATAGATGAGATTTAAAAAAATAAAGGTGGACCTAAAGGAAATGGTGAGTTGGAAGATCAGAGGGCAACAGAAAGAGATAAATGAAAACTAAGAGATATGAAGCAGAAGAGCAGGAACTACCAACTTTAGAATAATAACAATTTAAAAAGAGAAAAAATAAATGAAGAGAAGAAAATATTTGGAGAAATACTCAAGATAAATTAAAAATTAGTAATATTAAAGACATTAGATTGAAAGAGTGCCTGAAGTGCTTATGCAATAAGGATAAGGACAGCGACATTTAAGAACATCAAAATCCAAAAGACTACCTTACAGTTTTCAGGGAGAAAAAAACAGATTATCCATGCAAGAATAAGAATTAGAGTTGGTCACATTAAATAGAAGCAATAAAATCTAGACAGTCATGGAACAACAATTTTTAAATTTCCAAGAAAAAGAAACCATTAACCAAGTTTATAACCAATAAAATTGTCACTTCAAAACAAAGGCATAATACAGCTGAACCGGTTTGGCTCAGTGGATAGAGCGTCGGCCTGCAGACTGAAAGGTCCCAGGTTCGATTCCTGTCAAGGGCATGTACCTGGGCTCCGGGCACATCCCTAGTTGGAGGCAGCTGATCAATGTTTCTCTCCCATTGATGTTTCGGACTTTCTATCCCTCTCCCTTCCTTTCTGTGAAAAATCAATAAAATATATTTTTAAAAAAGGCATAATACAAATATTGTAAGTCATGTAAGATCTCAGAGGCTTTTCCAAAGACACAAATCAAAATACTTTTTAGGGAAGTTCTTTTTTAAGAAAATAGTCCAGGAGATGCTATAAAATCATGAGAAGTTGAGGTGGTACAATTATTGCTAATTATATGCTAGATTATCTATAATAATAAAAGCACAATATGCTAATTAGACTGAACAACCTTCCAGACATCATTTCAGACATTCTTCCAGACAAAGCCATGGTGACGGAGGCTGAGGCAGAGGTGGTTAGGGGTGATCAGACAGGCAAGCAGAGGTGGTTGGGGTTGATCAGGCCAGCATGAGACAGCTAGGGACGATCAGGCAGGTGAGTGGGTAGGAACCAGTGGTCCTGGATTGTGAGAGGGATATCCAACTGCAGGCAGTCGGACATCCACCGAGATGTCCAAGATTGAAGAGGGTGCAGGCTGGGCTGAGGGACCCCCCTTCATGCATGAATTTCATGCACTGGGCCCCTAATATCAATATAATAGTGGGGGATGGAACAAATTGATAAGATAGCATGCTAAAATACTTGTGTTATTAGGAAAAACAAAGATATTAATAGGATTAAGAAAAATATGGTTAAAGAATTATAAGTACAGATATTAAGAACAACCACTAAAATAACAATAAATAGATTGCATAATTTTTAAGCAAGTAGAGGATCCTCAAGCTTTCCAGCAAAAAATCAGAAATAAGGAAACAAAAGAAATAAAAACAAAGTACCATAAATGAATAATATAAAATATGATAGTAGAAATGATTTGCTATAACTGTAAATTTAAATTGGTTAAAACTGAACCTTAATGACAGAGACTCAGGTTGGATCTAGAAAACCATCAAGGATCCTATCTAATGAAAGGGCAATATGCAAATTAATGTTACTTTGTCACAAAGACGGTGGCACTCATGGCCACAAGATGGCAGTGCTCAGTCCTTTCAGCCCCGCCGCCGGAGTCCCCCTGTCCCAGGTGGGCGGCCACTGAGAGCGGGCAATGTGAATGGGTACAATGCTTGCTTTGTTGCTGGGGTGACAAGGTATGCGTTCCTGTCTGGCAGTGGAGGGAGGGCCTCTGGGCCAGGTGCAACAGCAAAAAAAAAAAAAAAAAAAGTAATTCTGAGAAAGTAAGAGGAAAATGGTCTAGGGTTGGGGGAGGCGGGGAAGAAAAAAGGTGTTCTTGGAAATGCCAAATGGGAGGACGGAAAAGCAGAGCCTGGCACAGCTGGGTGTGATCAGTTGTGCTATTAGCTATACCCAGGTGAAATAAGAGACAGAAGATGGGCCATTTGTATTTGGAAGTTAGATAATCATTAGAATCTTTAGAGAAAAGACCTTGGGACATGGAGGAGAAGACTGAATACAAACTGCTAAAAAAAAGAGGCAGAGGATTGAAGCTAACAGCCTATTTTGCAATTTATAGAAAGGCACTTATTAGGGCAGAAGCAATCTTGCAGCTGAGCTCATGGGCTGGCAGGCAGAACTCTCTCTCCCCCTGAGCTGGTCTTTGTTTAGGTCCAACCTGCCCGAAATCATGAGGTAGCCCTTACTAGGAATCAAGCAAAGAATTATTTTAGGATAGTACAATTAGAATACAAAGTCAGTCTAGGAAAAAGGAAAAAGGGAGCAAATGAAGATGGTGTCAGAGATAGAAGAAATATATACCTTAGAGTTTAAAAAGCAGGGTAAAGGTTTGAAACTGAGGAAAATAAAACATATTTAAGCCAAGAAAAGGGATGATCTGATCTGTACTAATAGTTCACCTGAGCTTAGATACCTGTGCCACAAATTATACAGATGGGTAATTTTTTCCAGTAGTGTTCAGAAACTCAACAACAAAAACAAAGTAAGTAGTAGTTATCTTCTTACATATTTTTAAATTTAAAAAAATGCTTCACTAGCCATTTTAAAAATTGACAGAAATCACAAAAATCTAGACTCTAGGAAACTACAGGAAAAATAGCTTAGTTCCCTCAGCACATAAATTGCAAGTTGAAAGAGAGAAAGAAACCAGGAATCTGTACAGTAAAAAAGGTGAGAAAATTCAAGTAATCATGATGTGTGGGTTTTATTTGAGTTCTGAATTCAAAAGATAAATCCTATATAATAAAAGCCTAATAGTCCCCTTGGGCAGTCATTCAACTGGGAGACCGGGAGTTAGATACCTTGCTGTGATGTGCGCTGACCACCAGGGGGTGATGCAGAACATGGCAGGTGGCTGCAACACAGCACTGGCAGCAGGCAGTAGTGGAGGTGCTGCCGGCCCCAATGGGCCCCAAAGACAGCAGGGCCATGGCAGGATGGTGAAGTGGGTGAGCGTGTGGTGCCAGGCCAACGTAGGTGCAAGCAGGGGCCTGATCACTCCACCAATCTCCCCACAGATGACAATCAGCAGTGGCAGCGAAGGGTAGGGCTGCTGACAGCTCCCAGGCACTGAGGGAACTGGGTGGGAGGCCCAGACCAATTGATTGCCCAGCAAAGGCATGGTGTAGCAGGTAAGCAGGGGGTGCTAGGCCAAGACAGGGTGCCAGGCAGGGCTGCAGTGCTGTGAGGCTGAGGGCACGATCTGGGTCTGTGAAGCTGAGGGCATGAGCTGGGGCCCCATTTCCACAGGCCACGCCGAAGGACCCCACCAGTGCATGAATTTGTGCACCAGGCCTCTAGCCCTATCTAATAAATTGCAAATTGACCATATCTCTGCTACACCCACACGCCATGCCCACAAGCCACTCAAGAGTGAATATGAAAATAAATTCAACCAAGATGGCTGCGGCCATGGAGAGCAGGAAGGAGGCTTGGGACCTCCACTCAATGCTACAATATTTCAATGATAGAAGTTAAATAAATCCTCAAAAAAATAGCAGCAGAAGCCACAAAGCTGGAGAGAGCAGGAAGGTAGGGTTTCCCCTGACGATGGAGGAAACCAAGCTTCCCTGCTGCCTTTGCCAACCTAGTGCTCCGCTCAATGCTATCAAGTTTCAATAAAAGAAGATAAAATCCAACAGAAATGGCTGCTGAGAGAGCAGAAGGCTTGGCTCCTTTCCAGGCTTCCAATTTTCAATTGTAGAAGATAAATAAATCCCAGATACCAGGGCCTCTGCTTGGGTTGCTGGGGTGTGTGGCTAGTCTGCAAACTACCAAAGGCCCCTCGTCCAGGCTGCCCTACTCCCCAAGGGAATCCCCACCCTGATTTGAGACACCCTTCAGGACAAATAAGCTGGCCCCCACCCATGCACCAGGCCTCTAGTCTATCTAATAAAAGAGTAATATGCAAATTGACCATCATTCCAACACATAAGATGGCTGCCCCCATGTGGTCAAAGATCCTGCCCCCTGAGTGAACACAGATGGCCACCAGAAGATTACCAGCATGGGAGGGCAGTTGGGAGGGACCAGGCCTGCAAAAGAGGGTAGTTGTGGGCAATCAGGCCAGCAGGGGAGGGCAGTTAGGAGTGACCAGGCCTGCAAAGGAGAACAGTTAGGGGCAAATAGGCTGGCAGGGGAGCAATTAGGCATCAATCAGGCTGGCAGGGGAATGATTTGGGGTGATCAGGATGGCAGGCAGAAGTGGTTAGGGGCAATCAGGAAGGCAGGCAGGTGAGCAGTTGTGAGTCAGCAGTTCTGGATTGTGAGAGAGATGCCCCAGACTGAAGAGGGTGCAGGCCAGGCTGAGGGACAAACACCCCTCCATTTGTGCATGAATTTTGTGCACTGGGCCTCTAGTGTATATATAATGGCATATACTATTAATGAAAAACACATAAAGCTTTGTGTATTAGATTTCTTTTGGTTTATAACAAATTACCTTAAACTTAGTGATTTTAAGCAATACACATCTATTGTCTCAGAGTTTCTTTTGGTCAGGAGTCTGATCATGGTTGAACTTGGTCTACTGATAGGTTCTCACAGACTTCCCTGGAACTATGCCAGAGAAGAAGTCACTCACAAGTTCAGTTAGGTTGTTAGAAGAATTTATTTCCTTGTGGCTGTATGGCTAAAGATGCTGGTTCTCCATGTCTGTGGCTGCAGGCCACCCTCAAGTCTTTGAAACAACCATAGTTCCTTTTCATGTGGACTTCTCCACAAACAATTCACAACCTGGCCAAGGGCTTACTCAGGCTATCAGGAAAATCTCTCTCCAATCTGAATCCTATATTACCTAATATAATCACAGGAATGACATCACATCACCTTTGCCGTATTCTACTGGATAAGAAGTAAGTCAGAGCTTCCACCTGCACCCAAGGGAAGATTGCAGATCATGGGAGTCATCATGGGATATATATGCTACACTTGGAAATAAAATAAAAATTAATAAAGCCACAAGAAGTGTATGCAGTTTAAATGAAACCATACTTGAGGAAACTCATGATTTATCAAAGAGCATATGAATAGAAAACAAAAATCTTAGCTATACATTTGTTGAAAGTATAGTATTTAGTCAAACGTTTGCACAATATTCAATGTAATAAAAATCATTGAAACAAAACAAACAAAAACAAAAACAGAAAAAAATGAGATAACTTATTTTTAAAATGACCATTCTGACTCATGATGTAAGGGGACTAAATAAGAAAAACATAAAGATTTGACAGAAGCCTCCAAATATAAAATGCAGGTTTTAATAGAAACAGGACATAGCTACTTCTCTTAATTAATATTCTAGTAGCTAAGCAGGTTCCTGATTTTTATCTAGAGAAGGGATTAGAAGCCAAAATCAAAACCTAAAATGTATAATTTTCTATCACCTAAATATATAATCAAGCTTTAGAAGGCTGTTTAGTAAACTATACCATATATAGCTCATATTTAAAAATATAAGCTTGTTCAGTTGTTTTCAGTTAACCTTTTTGTTTTTATTATATACATTCCAGGAGGTGTTAGACATAAATACAAACATTTGCAGAACAGACTGTCTGTTCTAGAACAGAACTTGAAGGGGTTTTATTTCTACCTGGAACTGCTGCCATATCACATATCCTTCCACTCTTTCCTTTTACAGCAAAATTCCCTGAAGGCTTATTATAGCTGCTCCCTCCTATCGTTAGCCCTTTCTTTCTTGAACACACTTTAGCAAGGCCTTTACTTCACAACTGCAGGCAAATTGTTCTGGTCCAGGTTACTAATAGCCTCTACTTTGCGAATCTAATGTCAATACTAGCATGATCATCCTAGGCCTGTAGGTAGTATTGAACACTCTTGATCATGCCATTTTCCTTGAAAGACAGGCTTTGCTTGGTATACAGGCCTTACACTCTAGTGGGTTTTTCCCCCCACCTCACTGGTCACTCCTATCTCCTTGGCCACATTCTTCTCCTCTCTGCAACCAGGGCTTAATCACTGGACATTGTGTTTATCTGTACTCGTTATTTTGGTGGTCCCATGCTGATGACACCTGCATTTAGATCCCCAGGCCCCAAAGTGGCCTCGCTCTGTTTTACATTTGTATGCCACCGGTAGTCAACATTCCATTTCTTGAATGATGTCCCCCATTTGCGCCCTCTACCTGGAAGGTCCTCAACATTTTTCTGACTAATGTAAAGGACTGCTCCTAGGTTGCTATTTCCCCATGATGCCTATCAGCCTTTCTCTGCCTTAGATGCCTTACTATAGACTGAAATGGGCATTCACAAAATTCATTTGTAATAACTCTAACCCCAAATCCTATCTAATAAAAGAGTAACATGCAAATGTGACCATACCTTGACTCATGATTGGCTATGCTACCAGCTAATCAGGAGTAGGGAGTGGGGCCGAGCTGTGGGGCCAAGCAGTGCGAGGGCTGGGCCCCAGAGGTGGAGACGAAGCAGTAGCGGTGGCAAGTGCCAGGGTGCCCTGGCTGCCAGAGCTACGTGTGGAGGCAGCTGGGCAGGGGCAGCAGCAGGGAACACCCCTCGGCCCCCGTGAGCTGCGTGCAGAGGCGCTGTGTGTGTGGGGGGTGTTCCCCACAGCCCCCGCGTGCTGTGCACGGAGGCAGCTGGGCAGGGGCGGCTTCTAGGAGCACCCTGCTGCCCCAGGGCACTGTGCTTGGAAGTGGCAGTGAGTGCCCAGTCCCTGGCTGGGTGGTCACAGTCAGCTGGGACTGAGCTGAGGAGGGAGATGGCTGGGTGCCCAAGGCCAGCTTTAGGTCTTGGGCAGGCTGGGGGTGAGCCATCAGTTGGACATCCCCTAAGGGCTCCCAGTGTGTGAGAAGGGGCAGGTTGGGCTGAGGGACCACCCACCCCCAGTGCACAAATTTCTTGCACAGGGCCACTAGTGTTACCATATTTAGAGATAGGGCTGATAAGGAGGTAATAAAGTCCAGAAAGGTCATAAGAGTGGGAATCTAATATGGAGGGACTGGACTGGAGTCATTATAAGAAGAGGAAGAGGGGCCAGGACTGGCTTGCTTTTCTGGCCAAATGAAGAACACAGTGGGAAGGAGTTCTCTGCAAGTTGGAAAGAGAGCCCTCACCAGAAACAAAAGTTTGCCAAAACCTTGATCTTAGACTTCCCAGCCTCTAGAGCTGGGAGAGAGAAATTTTTGTTGTTTGAATCATGCATTCTATGGTATTTCCTGTGGCAACTTGGACTGACTGATACATGCCCCTCCAGGGTTGGGATGGGTCCCTGTTTTACTCTGTCATAACACTTAGCATACACTATTATAATTGTTTGTTTGCTTTGCAAAATATTTAAGTGCAGGACTCATTTTATATATTTTTGTTGCCCAAGAAACAGAGTAGTCAATGCATAGAATATATACTGAGTGGCCAGATTACGATTATATATATATATATATATATATATATATATATATATATATATATAATATATATAATATATATATATATATATATATATATATATATATATATATAATGTGAATGATTTTGTGCATGAGTGGAGTCCAGCCAGCCTGGCCAAGTGGAGGGGACATGGGCAGTTGGCTTGCCTGCCTGCTGGTTGAACTCCTGGTCGAGGGGACATTTGTATATATATAATTGATTTTTTTACAGAGAGGAAGGGAGAGGGATAGAAAGTCAGAAACATAGATGAGAGAGAAACATCAATCAGCTGCCTCCTGCACACCCTTTACTGAGATATGCTCACAACCAAGCTACATGCCCTTGACCAGAATCGAACCTGGGACCTTTCAGTCTGAAGGCCAACGCTCTATCCACTGAGCCAAACTGGTTTTGGTGACAATTTGCATATTAGCATTTTATTATATAGGATATACACTGAGTGGCCAGATTATTATGCATTTAGAGATCATAATAATCGGCCATTCAGTGTATAAAGAAATAATTTTGCAATTGAAGTGAGTACTTGACCTAAGAGTAGTTTTGTGAAAGCTTATGTCTGCTTTAATTCCTTCCTAGCTATCAAGTGAGTTAATCCCTATAAAAAAGTGGACCTTAGAAAAGTCAATGAGCAGAATATTTTACTTGAATATTTTGGGGGATTTGCTAATCATTTTAGTAAACTCTCATTCAAGACCCTGGAGTTTTGAGTTGAAAACAATGGAAATACAATTTTACATAACAAATGATAATGAGTAATTATTCCCGATTAGTTAGTATCTTTGAAATATCTCATTTTGAATATAGATCTATCCTGACAGTCAGTTCCAGAAGTAGGGGTTTTTACATTCTAACCTCACATAGCAAAATTTAGCCATTAATTTATTTTGCCATTTATTAATTTAATAGGTAGGCAGTATATCCTGAACAATGAGTTAATTTTTATTCTACTAGAGACCCAGTACATGATGTTCATGCAAGAATAGGCCTTCTTTCCCCTGTCTTCACTCCCAACCACCAAGGAGCCAGCAAGTCTCCACTCCTGGCCCACCTGGGAGCTGGCAAGTCCTCACTTCTGTCTGAACATGGCTCTATAGTTCCCTCCGCCACCCCCCTTCCCCTCATAGCATGCGTTACATCCCTCCCAGCCATTCCCCTTCTTTCCTGCATGTGCAAATTAACCTCCATCTTTGTTGGGTTGATTTGCATTCTCACTCTGATTGGCTGTGGGCATAGCAGAGTGAGATTGTTAATTTGCATGTTTCTCTTTTATTAGGTAAGATATTGAATAGAATGGATAAAGCACCTATTCTCATGGAACCCATGCTATTTTATCTAAGTGCCTACTTAGTTTTTATTTTGTTCATGTAAATGTTGGAAAAGACAAAAAAATGTGATTTTTATTTTTAGTACAATTGCTATAAAACTGCCATTCTGACAATAGTTATCAGCAACTTTAACTGTCCCTTAAAATCAGCTTAAGATAATAAAGTATTACATGTATCAGGATGAAGGCACATTTGCTGCATTCTATAGAAGGTATGTATTTTGATCTTTGAATTGCCACTGCATATTGCTGTGGCTGGCATAGAGGCAAAGCTGAATATGTCTGTTATAATAACCTGTCATTCTATTTGTTATAGTTAGAGAATAGGCATTACATTAATGTATCAGTAATGGCAATTTATTTATATACTAGGGGCGCAGGGCATAAATTCATGCTTAGGTGGAGTCTCTCAGCCTGGATAGTCATTGGGGCCATAGGGGCCAATGGGGGCTGGCCAGTGGTGGGGAGTAAGAAGTACAGGAGGTTGGCTGGGGGAGTGCACTGAACACCAAGGGGCAGCTCCTGCACTAAACATCTGCCTCCTGGTGGTCAGTGTGCATCATAGCTACTGGCTGGTCATCTGGTCGTAACCATCGCTTAAACTTTTATATTTTACTAGAGGCCTGGTGCATGAAATTCGTGCATGGAGCGGGGCAGTAGGGGTGTCCCTCAGCCCAACCTGCACCTTCTCTAATCTGAAGCCCCTCGAGCTATGTCTGACTATCTGTTTAGGCCCAATCCTGGTAAGATCAGGACTAAACAGGCAGTCAGACATCCTTCTCACAAGCTAGGACTGCTAGCTCCAAACTGCTTGCCTGCCTGCCTGCCTCTCTGATTGCCCCTAACTACTTCTGCCTGCTAGCCTGATCACCCCCTAACCACTACCCTGACAGCCTAATTGATGCCTAACTACTCCCCTGCCAGCCTGTTTGCCCCCAACTTCCCTCCTCTGCTGACCTGGTCACCCCTAACTGCCCTCCCCTGCAGGCTTGATTGGCCCCAACTGCCTTCCCTTGTAGGCCTGGTCCCTCCCAACTGCCCTCCCCCGCTGGCTTGATGGCCCAAACTGCCCTCCCTTGCAGGCCTGGAACTTCCCACTGTCCTCCCCTGCTAGCCATCTTGTGGTAGCCATCTTGTGTCCACAAGGGGGCAGGATCTTTGACCTCATGGGGACAACCCTCTTGTGTGTTGGAGTGATGGTCAATCTGTGTATTGGTCTTTTATTAGATAGGATAGAGTCCTGGCACATGAGTGGGGGCAGGATGGTTTGCCCTGAAGGGTGTCCTGGATCAGGGTGGGGTTCCTTTGGGGTGTAGGGTGGCCTGGGTGAGGGGCCTATGGTGGTTTGCAGGCTGGCCATGGCCTTCAGCATACCAAGCGGAGGCCCTGGGATCTGGGATTAATTTATGCTCTACAATTGAAACTTTGTAGCCTGGAGCAGAGCCAAACCTTCTGCTCACTTCGTATTGACAGCCATTTCTGTTTGAAACTTTGTAATCTAGAGTGGAGGCCTAGGTTAGGGCTGCAGAAGTTTGGCTTCCTCCATCACTCTGGCAACCCTAACCTCTTCTCTCTCCAGCTCCGTGGCTGCCACCATTTCTGTTCGGTTTATGTATCTTCTATAATTGAAACTTTGTAGCATTGAGTGGAGGCCTAGGCTGGCAAACCCTCCATTACTAGGGAAACCCAAGCCTCCCTTCTGCTGTCAGTGGTGGTAGCCATCTTGGTTGGCATTTATTTGCATAATTTGCTCCTGATTTGCTTGTGGGCATCACTTGATCAGAGATATGGTCAATTTGCATATTACTCTTTTTTATTAGATAGGATACTAGAGGCCTGGTTCAGGAAATTTGTGCAAGGGCAGGGAGCGGGGGGGTATTCCTCAACCCAGCCTGCACCCTCTTTAATCTGGGACCCTTCAAGGGATGTCTGACCACTGGGCCGGTTTAGGCCCAATCTCACAGGAATCGGACCTAAAAGGGGAATTGGACGTCCCTTTCACAATCCAGAACTGCTGGCTCCCAGCTGCTTGCCTGCCTGCCTTCCTGATTTCTCCTGACCACTTCTGCCTGCCAGCCTGATCACCCCCTTTTCACTCCACTGACAGCCTGATTGATGCCTCACTGTTCCCCTGCCAGTCTGTTTGCCCCAAACTGCCCTCCCCTGCAGGCTTGATTACCCCCAACTGCTCTCCCTTGCAGACCTGGTCCCTCCAAACTGCCCTCCCTTGCTGGTCATCTTGTGGAGGCCACCTTGTGTCCCCATGGGGGCAGGATCTTTGACCATATGGGGGCAGCCCTCTTGTGTATTGGAATGATGGTAGATCTGCATATTACTCTTTTATTAGATAGACTAGAGGCCTGGTGCATGGGTGGGGGCCAGCTGGTTTTCCCTGAAGTGTGTCCCAGATCAGGGTGGGAATTTCCTTGCAGCATAGGGAGGCCTTGGGGAGGGGCCTGTGGTGGTTTGCAGGCTTTCCATGCTTCCCCGCCCCCCCCCCCCCCCCCCCGTTACCCAAGAACCAAGCAGAGGCCTTGATATCTGAGATTTATTTTTCTTCTACAATTGAAACTTTGTAACCTAGAGTGGAGCCAAGCCTCCTGCTCGCTCCATGGCCACAGCCATTTCTTTTGGAATTTATTTATCTTCTGTAATTGAAACTTTGTACCCTTGAGTGGAGGCCTGGGTGTGTAGAAAGTTTGGCTTCCTCTATCACAGGTAAAACCCAAGCCTCCCTCCTGCTCTCTGTGGCCACAGCCATCTTGGTTTGGGTTAATTTGCATAGTAATTCCTGATTGGCTTGTGGGTGTCGCTTGTGGGTATAGCAGAGTGATGGTTAATTTGAATGTTACTCTTTTATTAGATAGGATAATAAAAGGATATATCCAAATTTACCCTGCGATGTACCCTGACCACCATGGGCAGATGCTCAATTCTGGAGCTTCCCCCTGGTGGTCAGTGTGCTCCCACACAGGGAGCTCCACTCAGCCACAAGTCAGGCAGACTGCTGCAAGTGCAGAGGCAGTGGGCAAACCTCTTCTGCCTCTTTGGACTTCCAGAGGGATGTCTGACTACCAGCTTATGCCCGGTCCTCCGGGATGTGGGCCTAGGCCAGCAGGTGGACATCCCCCGAGGTCCCAGACTGTGAGAAGGCACAGGCCAGGCTGAGAGACTCCCCTGGGTGCATGAATTTTCATGCTCCTGGCCTCTACTATATAGATAAATAGGAAAAAACAGTTTTCAGAACAATATTTTATATCTAGAAAAAAGTATCAATCAAACATATATTTTGGCTTTAAGTTAAAATATTTTAAAAGAGGTCAGTTACTTAATGTAACTCTTCCATACCTGTTTTAACTGGAGTTAATGACAGCTGACATTGTGTGGTTCAAATCTAACTACTTGTTAGTAATTCTTGCTAGGTGATTTTTCAATATCACAGGTACCTAATTAACCCAACAGACTTCATGCTAACTTTCTATATTTCATGACTAAATGTGTTTTAAATATTCCTAGCATCTTTTCACTTCTCTCTGATACTACATCTTCCTGTTCTAAGCCACCGTTTTCCTGACATAGACTAATAAGGTAACTTCCTCTGCTTTCCTTCCTATTTGTGGTCTTCAAGAACAGATAAAATTAGTTTCTAAACAAGGATATTTAATTTGATACTCATAACATAAAATATTCCTGAATGTTCATTGCATAAAAGCCCAAAACCAAAATCTCTAATGCTAAGAGATAATTAGGATTTGGCCCATTTCCTTCACAACCTTATCTCTAACCCACTGCTCCTCATTCACTACCCTACAGCAAATTGTTTCCTTTTTCCTTACATTTCCAATCTCTTTACTTCTTAGGGACTTTGCAATTTTATTTCATTTCTGAAAAACACTGTTCCTTCCAGTTTCTGCCTAGTTAATCTATACTTAGCCTTTAATTTCAGCTCAAATATTATTTTTTCCAGGATGTCTTTCTTTACTATTTCCCACCTCCAAGTCTAAGTGGGATTTTGTTATGATGCATTTTGATTGTACTTTAATATCTCCTTCATAGAACTTATTACAAAATCCTATTATAATTACATAATTTTTAAATGTATGTTTAATATTTACATGACCTTCTAGACAGCTTGGGATTGTATCTCTAGTTTTTCTTTCTTTTTAATTGATTTTAAAAACAGAGAGAAAGATAGAAAGCGTGAGAGAGAGTGGGAGAGAAAGATATTTGTTGTTCCATTTATTTATACTTTCATTGATTGCTTCTTGTATGTGCCCTGAGCATAAGTTTATTCTGACACTTCTGAGTACTGAAAGACACTAACCACCTCTGCTACCTAGCCAGGACCATATATCTCTAGTTCTAATACTTAAAAGTATCTATAGAGAAATCCACATATTTAGTGCTTTAATGAATGGACCAGAATTGTTGCACAGAAAATAAAAGTTACATCCATCAAGTGGATGCGCACATTTACAATAGATAATTGCAAGTGGAAAGGAAGATACTAACTCTAGAATAAAGCAAATATGAATTCATGATAGGAAGAAGCATTCTCTAGCCAGGAGAATTTTAACTGTTCTACTTTAAATTTTTATTAGATAAGACTTTTAAAACAGCAAAGCTTCCTGAATACAAAAGAAGTACATAATCATAGATATATTTATTGAAAGCTACTGCACGGAGTACTTTGCATGCATAATTGCAGGCATTCATTTCAATGACCCTTTGAGAAAGGTAATAGATAACAGATGAAGATCATAAAAAGCTGTAAGTGGCGGAGCTGGGGTTTGAAAACAGAAAAGCCTAATTACAATTTAGGTAGAGCTGCCACACTACTATGATAGTTTGAACATATAAAAAACACATAATTTAAACCTCTCATACTTTATTATTTGTGCAAATATATTTTGAACATCTGTTATGTTCCAGACACTTCTTTAGGCCCTGAAGATTCAGCAGTGATCAAAAGAGACACATTCTAGTAGGGAAGGCCCACAAATTCACAAACAACAATTTGAGATCATTTCAGATAATGACCTTTATAAATGAAATGTAGCAGAATCTTTCCAATGTATGACTGGGGGATTGCGTTTGGTTGGCTAATCGAGGAAGAGATTTCTGAGTAAGTCCTGAGCTGAAACTTGAATGATAGGAAAGACCATTCCAGTGAAGTATGGGCTTATGGGGGCTTGCAGGAGAAGCTCTGGCAAAGGCAGAAAAGTTCAGAGTCATGAGAATATGCCAGCGTGGCCAGATCAGTGTGTACCAACAGAGGATGCAGAGACACTTGGTCACAGAGCTAGGCACAGACAAATTTACAGAAGGTTTTGAACATTTTGGTAATAAGTATGGATCAGATTCTAAATTTGATAGGCACATAATTCAATTTAAATCCAGGATCTGGTTTCAATTTAAACTTCTCTAAGCAGTGATATAGTATTCATTGGTAAAATTGTGTTGTGTTATAACTAAAAATATATGAATATAGTTTTATCTATCTTCTCAAAGAGAAGTGAAATTGGCTAAAAAGTGATCATTTCTAGAGTTATTAGTCATTCAGGCCTGGAGGAACTTTTCCTGGGAGAGACAAGTCCTCAGAAACCTGCCTAGAAAGATACTGAGAATTGTGCCTAAAAATGTTAACAATAAACAATGTTGCAGGTAGTGTAAAAGCAAGTGTGTACTGAAATTTATGTAGATAATAAGATACTTCACATTGAAAAAAATCATTTCCTTCCTATGTACGATTCCGCACTGCTAAAGGCCCTGTGACCGTCCTGGGCTCACAGCTGAACATACAGAGTCTGCTTTGCTCTCCAGTCACAGAAAATGCCATTGGTGGAGACATTTTGATAGACTCTATAATAAAAGATGAATGTTCTACCATGGGGGAAAAAAAGTACCCTTTAATTCAGAAATGGTAGAAAAAAGTACTCTCTAGATTCCTTATATTACATTTTCTTTCAGCTAATGAAAAAAATGAAAAAGTTCCCTTGAAGTTATGAAACAGCTAAAAGTAGAAAGCAACATTAGCTAATGCAATAAAATATAATCCATGATTAATTATTGAGCACCCATTCCTGAATTCGACACTACTAGAGGTTAGGGACATGAGCAACTTCACTGCGGGAGAAAATGGAATTTACCAGGCATAAGTTCCCTCCAGTGTCATGACTCAGCCTTGACTATAATAATAATATAACAGCCATCATTTATTAAGTGGATGCTATGTGTCCAGCACAGTGAGGCGATTTGCATGCATTCGTTCAGAATGGATTCCATCAGTATATTATTATACTCTTTGATCTTTTGCCTATGTGGTAGTGACAAGTGGCATCTAAGTGAGGAGACAGAAGAGGGTTAGGCAGTCAGGGATGGGACCACAGGAGGAGGGACAGGAAGTTCAACAATAACAGGATCTTGTAAACGTGGCCAGAATGTAGCTTGCTGATTGCACCACAGAGACAAACAAAGGGCCCTAGAACTGAACCCAACTAGGCAGGTGTTGCTAAGGAAACCCAGCTGGGTGGGGAAAGAAGGGTGCATGTGAGAAACTTGAGCTTTAAAATGAATGGATGTTGCTGAGACAGGCAGCTTGCAGATAACCAATCACAGGCAGTGAGGTATATAACCAATCCCAAGGATGTTACTAAGACCGAAACTCCAATCAGGAACTAACAAAGCATATAGCTACACCTCCTAGACAAAGAAGCATGCTCCCTCCTCTCTCTCTCTTTCTGACTCACTGGGTTCCTGGCTCTGCTATGGCTGGGAATATGCTCCCCTGCACCCATGTAGCTTATGGCCATATGGGTCTCCACACATGGAGTTTAATTAGCTTGGACGATGAACTACACTCTCTGCAACATGGAATGGAAGCTCTGGACAATGGCCTGCTTTTGGAACCCCAGCTGTACCTTTTCCAGGACTGGCTTAAAGGGCCTGAGACTTTGGAACCTGAGACAGAAAAGGTTAATTGGTAACCAGCTTTGGGCCTCCCTCCTGCCGCTCCTTGCTGCAGAGTCCGTCTACCTCTCAATAAACTTTGCTTCTGCATACCATCTTTGTGAACTCATTCATTGATTTTTTGAGACAATGGAGTCCAACCCAAACAGAAATGTTGGCATCATAAATAGATGCTTAATTTATATTTCTCTTATGAATGAAATCAAATGATATTTTTTAAATGTATGTGTTAGGTAGGCAGAATTCTAAAGATATTCCCCTAAATATATCATAAAGATACTCTAATCAAACATGAATGGAGGTACTGTTGTGAAAGGACATTGTAGATATTAAAATTATTGACCAGTGATCTTAAAAAAAAGAGATTATCTGTATAGAATTTTATTATATAAACCCTTGAAAAAAAGAAGAGGAAGGCAAAAGAGGCAATCAAAGAGATGCAGCAAATGATGAAGGTAGAAGGGGAAATAAGGGAGAGTGAATGCATTGGAAGGATTCAACTCACCATTGCTGGTTTAGAAGAAGGAGGAAGAGGGCAGGAACTGAGAAATATGGATACTCTTTACAATCTGAGAACAGCCCCCAGCTCACAGCCAGCAAGGAAATGCAGACCTCAGTCCTATAACCACATGAAGCTAAATTTGGACAACACTGAATACCTGTGGAAGCTTCAGAACCATAAACTTTAAAAAGGATGAATTTGATGAATTTTAATGTGTGTAAATTTTACCTCAGTAAAAACAAAACAGGGAAACAATGAAATATAATTTTGAGTTAAAAAGTGATAAAAATTTTTATCACACTCAAAGTGTGGGAACCCCTTTTCACATCCTGCATGGTCCAGGGTTCCAGGGTCAGGGTTCAGGATTTGGAGACAAATGAAGAGAGACTAGAAAAGCATGAATTTGGTAATACTGGGGGCCATCTCTAGTAGAAGGAATGTACCACACTCTGACTTGGCTAACCCTTTTTTAAGACTACTAGAGCTCCAGTGCACAAAATTCATGCACAGGTATGGTCCCTAGGCCTGGCTGGCTATGACATGGAAGGGCAGGTCCCAGCTGACCTCTAGGCCCTGGGAAGTACCTGGGTCCCTGCACCCAAACTGTCACCCTCTGCCTGAGTCATGGTGACTAAATTCCTATGTTGAGATTGTGGTGAGTGTGGCAAGACACTATGGGCCTCTGGATTGCCCAGCTGCACTGCATTGAAGCCAGATGGGCAGTACACTCTCCCAGCCAGCCTTGGCAGACAAGCTCCTGCATGAACCCATGGTGAGCCCAACCAGCCCCTGCAATCTCAGAAGCCCATTGGAGCCAGCAGCACCTCCACTGCCATCCACTGCCAATGCCTCATCACCAACACCCACCATGTTCTGTGTCACCCCCTGGTGGTCAATGCACATCATAGCAATTGGTCAAACTCTTAATCTAGGGGACAATATGCATATTAGTCTTTTATTATATAGGATAAGATCCATCCATAGCCTTTAGGCAGGAAATTCCAATAATAGAAATAAACAAAAAACAAACAGGTGAAGGCTGCTTCAGTTAACAATGGTTTTAGCTCTGACCTTTCAGAGCAATTAAGGTTGTTTATCAGCCTTCTGGGCTTCCTGTCCATATCTTTCTATTAGTGAGACAAGGATTGGTTTCTGGCACAAAGAAGGAAATATGACACACAGATTGCTATATCCTTCAAATGTAAGGCCAATGACAACCAATCAGATAAACTAATGAATAACTTAGATACCAGGGAATATCATTCCCTATGAGTACTTCCTTGGGAATCTACAAGAAAATGAGCTTCTGTCAAGATTAAATGACTAGAGATACTTTACCATACTTTCATGGGGGTATGCATTTAATATATTTAACTAAAGAAACCAGACAAAAAGATAAAAATAAATCTAGACAGAATGATATAGAAAATGTAATTTTTACTAAGAAAGCAGGTATTCCACAACTAATAAAAATATGAAAAGGGAGAGAATTAATGGAAAGTAGAATTTATTTCCCTAATATTTTGAATATATTAATAGTAGAAATTAAATCAAGTAGAAATTAAATATACTTAGGAATAAAAACATTAACACTAAACCTATACCAGTGATTAAAATTATAGAATGAGAATGAAGAAAGAAAGAGAAAAAAGAAAGAGAAATGAAGAAAGATGTAGATACTAATTTCAATGTTAATAATAGTATAAACTAACTTTCTAAAGAACAAGGTAACTACAGATATATAAAATTACTAATGTAAAAATAACCACTTGAGAAAAATATATAGCTTCTAAATATAAAAACAAATACCAAAACCATAAAAGATGAAACTGCAAAGTAGAAAACATTAAAAAAGAACTTGACACAATATTATAGAATTAAGACTAAATTTATCAATCATGTTGATTATGTTAGTTTACTATACATATTAAAATTTTTTTCTCAGTTTAACTAACAAAGCTGAATCCAACTCAGGAATATATAAATAGATATACTTGATGTAAATTAAATATTAAAATGAAAGAGTTGGCAAAGTAATAATAGGCAGATGTAAGTATAAAGAAAAAAAATGAGTCATTATGTTAATAACAGATAAAATAGAATTTAGGCCAAAAAAAGCAGTTTTCTTGGGAACACTATGCCAATTCTATATGAAGCATAAAGTCTTCTCTTATTTCAGAATTTTTAACTGTCTGAGCAGAATTCAAATCTATGCAAGAAAGCATAATGACTAAATGAATCCCCATACAGCCATTTCTCATCTTCAATAATGATCAAAATACTGTCATTTTTATTTTATCTGCACTTCTACTCGCTCCTCAACTCCCACTTGATTATTCATTATTATTAATTATCTTCTTTCTAGTTAAATGTACATATATTTAAATTCACAAATCTATTAAAATTCAAAAATCTTGACAGTATAATTTTAACAAATGAATACACTTCTTTAATCCACATCCCATCAAGATATAAAATATTTCCATCACTACAGAAAGTTCTTTTATGTATTTCAATCAGTTTTTCCACTCCAACCTCCACAGACAACCATGCTTTTATTTGTAAAATATAGTTAGATTTGTCTGTTTTAGAATATAACATAAATCATATTATATGGTATATGATATTTTACATGAAGGTTTTTTTTTTTGCTCAGCATATAGTCTGTGATATTTCATTTATGATATTTGATATATTAGTAATTGGTTCCTTTTGATGGCTTAGTATCATTCCACAGAATAAATATTCATGATACCTTTCTTCTGTGAATATGTATTTGATTTGTTCTCAGTTGGGGTTGTTATGAATTAAGTTGGTATAAATATTCTTCTATAAAATATTCTTTTAATAAACATTTGTTTTCATTTATATTGAATAAATATCTAGATGTAGAATTTTAATGTGTAAGGTACATATATGATCTACCCTATCTAATAAAAGAGGAAAATGCAAATTGACCATAGCTCCAATATGCCACCAGCCTTGCCCATCAGCTAATCAGGAGCAAATATTCAAATAAACCAAACCAAGATGGCTGCAGCCATAGAGAGTAGGAGGGAGGCTTGGGTTTCCCCGGCAATGGAGGAAGCCAAGCTTTCTGCCTTACCTTGCTGGCTCAGGGCTCCACTCCAGGCTACAAAGTTTCAATTGTAGAAGGTAAATAAATCCCAGATACCAGGGCCTCCGCTTGGGTCACCTGGGGGTGTTGCCAGCCTGAAAACCACCATAGGCCCCTCGTCCAAGCCACCCATGCCCAAGGGAACCCCTCACCCTGATCTGGGACACCATTCAGGATAAACCAGCTGCCCCCTCCCTGTGCACCAGGCCTCTATCCTATCTAATAAAAGAATAATATGAAGATTGACCTTGAATATCACTCCAACACACAAGGTGGCTGCCCCCATGTGGACACAAGATGGCCACCACAAGATGGCCAGCAGGGGAGGGCAGTTAGGGGTGACCAGGTTGGCAGAAGAGGGAAATTGAGGGTGACTGGGCCTGCAGGGAAGAGCAGTTGTGGGGGATCCAGGCCTACAGGGGAGAGCAGTTGGGGATACAAGGCCTTCAAGGGAGGGCAGTTAGGGGTAACCAGGCCTGCAGGGGAGGGCAATTAGGGGCAAAGAGGCTTGCAGAGGAACAGTTAGGCATCAATCAGGCTAGCAGGGGAGTAGTTAGGGGATAATCAGGCTGGCAGGCAGAAGCAGTTAGGGGCAATCAGGAAGGCAGGCAGGTGAGCAGTTGGGAGCCAGCAGTCCTGTATTGTGAGAGGGATGTCCAACTGCCCATTTAGGCTCAATCCCACCAGGCCATCCCTTGAGGGGTCCCAGATTAGAGAGGATGCAGGCTGGGTTGAAGGACCACCCCCTCCCTATATGCACAAATTTTGTGCACCGGGATATATATATGCCTAAGCGACCAGCAGACTGGCCACCTTGCCTGTAGCTATGACATTCGCTGACCACCAGGGGCCAGATGCTCAATGCAGGAGCAGAAAATACAGGCATGGAAACATGGAACAGACTGATGAATCTCAAAGGGAAGGGGGGAGGGTGGGAAGAGATTAACCAAAGGTCTTATATGCATATTTGAGGCCTGGTGCGTGGATTCATGCACCGATGAGGTCCCTTGGCCTGGCCTGTGGGGATGAGGCAGAAACAGGCTCTCCCCTAAGGTGTCCCAGATTGCGAGAGGGCACAGGCCAGGCTGAGGGACCCCACTGGTGCACAAATACATGCACCGGGGCTCTAGTTGTCTTTATAAGAAACTACCAAACCTTTTCCCAAAGTGGTTGGATCATTTACGTTCTCACTAGCACTGTATGAGTCAGGACGCTCCGCATTCTACCAATTATTGGTGTTGTCAGTCTTAATTTTAACCAACCTAAAGTGTGCACAGTAATACCTGATTGAAATTTTAACTTTTTTCCTGATAACAAATAATTCTGAGCACTTTTTTATGTGCCAGATTGAAAATTATTTTTACATACTTACTTTGTGTAGAAGTATATTTTTTCTTCTGTATCAATCATTGGATGTCCAAATTCATCTTTATTTCTGTAACTATTTTTTAAATGCTTCAATCAATAATTTTTCAATACTCATCTTTATTTTTGTTTATATTTTTTTAAATATGTTTTTATTAATTTTTAGAGAGAGATGAAGGGAGAGGGATAGAGAAGAACATCATTGATTAGCTGCCTCCTGCATACCCTCTACTGGGGGTCTAGCTTGTAACCCAGGCGTGTGTTCTGACCAGATATCAAACTGGTGACTTCTTGATTCCTGGATCGATACTCAACCACTGAGCAATATGGTCAAGGTGTTTCTAATTTTTCATTTTATTTCTTTTTGAACTTCTACTAACTCTTATTCTATATCCTCCTTTCTAATGGATATATTCTTCCTAAGTTATTATATTCCATCTTTGTATTATTATTCCACAAGGAAAAATATTTTGGTATCTCTTTTAATGTTGGTAAAATAACTTGTCTCATTTTTAATATACTCTATGAAAACTTTTTTTTTTGTGAGAGAGTTTGACCACTATTCTTTTTTCTATTACTTTCTTTAATTTTGGGGGTTATATTTTGAGTACTTAATTTTGAAGTTATGGTGCATTTTCTGTACCATTAATTAGTCATAGGAGTTCATGAGGAGAAATCAGAATATATATACACACACACACACACACTTACTAGAGGCCTGGTGCAGGAAATTCATGCATGAGGGGGTGGAGGGGTGTCCCTCAGCCCACCCTGCACCCTCTCCAATCTGGGACCCCTCGAGGGATGTCTGACTGCCCATTTAGGCCTGAACTCAGTAGGATCGGGCCTAAATGGGCAGTCAGACATCCTTCTCACAATCCAGGACTGCTAGCTCCAAACTGCTTGCCTGCCTGCCTCCCTGATTGCCCCTAACCACTTCTGCCTCCCTGATTGTCCCTAACCACTACCCTGCCAGCCTAATTGATGTCTAACTACTCCCCTGCCAGCCTGTTTGCCCCCAACTTCCCTCCTGTGACAGCCTGGTCACTCCTAATTGCCCTTCCTTGCTGGCTTGATGGCCCACAACTGTCCTCCCTGCAGGCCTGGAACCTCCCACTGTCCTCCCCTGCTAGTCATCTTGTGGTGGCCATCTTGTGTCAACATGGGGGCAGGATCTTTGACCACATGGAGATAGCCCTCTTGTGTTTTGGAGTGATGGTTAATCTGCATATTACTCTTTTATTAGATAAGATAGAGGCCGGGTGCATGGGTGGGAATCAACTGGTTTGCTCTGAAGGGTGCCCTGGATCACGGTGGGGGTTCCCTTGGGGTGTGGGGTGACCTGAGTGAGGGGGTCTATGGTAGTTTGCAGGCTGGCCACACCCCCAGCGACCCAAGTGGAGGCCCTGGGATCTGGGATTAATCTATGTCTACAATTGAAACTTATTGCCTGGAGCAGAGCCAAGCCTTCTGCTTGTCCCATGGCAACAGCCATTTCTGTTTTAAACTTTCTATCTAGAGTGGAGGCCTAGGCTAGGGCTGCAGATGTTTGGCTCCCTCCATCGCCCAGGCAACCCTAGCCTCTCATCTCTCTAGCTTTGTGGCTGCCACCATTTCTGTTGGGATTATGTATCTTCTATAATTGAAACTTTGTAGCATTGAGAGGAGGACTCGGCCTGCAATGGCAGGCAGAAAGCTAGGCTTCCTCCGTTGCCGGGGAAACCCAAACCTCCCTACTACTCTCAGTGGCAGCAGCCATCTTGGTTGGAGTTTATTTGCATAATTTGCTCCAGATTGGCTGGTGAACATGACTTGATAGGAGGTATGCTCAATTTGCATATTACTCTTTTATTAGATAGGTTATATTCTCAGAATTTATTTATTTATATTTTGCTTCTAGGGAGACTGACTACTTCTTTCTACTGTAGTCTATTATTCAGTCTCCCTTTACTACCCAAAACAAGAATTATAGAAGTTTATATTGTTGTTGAGTCTGTGCAGTTCTAATATTGGAAACAGATAATTTGATTTTTACTTGAGAAAATGGCTTCAGAAAAGTTCTCTGGTATTCTGAGCACTATGTCTTTCATGTTCTCTGTCATACACCTGCATTGCCACAATTTCTCAGAAAATCCTCACCTACTCCAAAATGTGGGTTCCAGCCATCTCCGATTTTAGGGAAACTGTGTTTATACTGGTGTTTCCCAATCACCTTTCTGCTTTTGATTATTTCTAAGAAATAAAAGCAAGGTGCTAACTCTAAGCTGCCTCTGGCAGTGGTATTTATTTAAAGATAGATAAAAATCCGGTCAGTATCTGTCTTCCTTCACACTAGTTATCTATTTTTATTTTTATTCTTTACTAGAGGCCTGTTGCATGACATCCCTCTCACAATCCAGGACTGCTGGCTCCCAACTGCCTTTCCCTGCAAGCCTGGTCCCCCCTACCTGCCTTCCCCTGCTCTCCTGGTCCCTCCCAACTGTCCTCCCCTGCAGGGCTTATCCCCCCAACTTCCCTTCCCTGCTGACCTGATCTCCCACAACTGCCCTCTTCTGCCTGCCCGATTACCCCTAACTGCCATCCCTACTTGCCTGATCACCTACAACTGACCTCCCCTGTAGGCCTGGTCCCCTACAACTGCCCTCCTCTGCTGTCCTAGTCTCCCCCAACTGCCCTTCTCTCTGGCCTGGTCATACCTAACTTCCCACAACTGCCCTCCCTTGCAGGTCATCTTCTGGTGTCCATCTTGTGGTGTCCATCTTGTGGTGTCCATCTTGTGGTGGCCATCTTGTGTCCACATGGGGACAGCCATCTTTGACTATGTGAGGGCGGCCATTTTGTGTCTTGGTGTGATGGTCAATCTGCATGTTACTTTTTTATTAGATAGGATTGTTTAAAGTATTGCATACAGTATTACATAAGTCTCCTTTTACGCTCATTGACATCTCCCCAGCCAAGCCCAACACATGCCCTCACTCCCCTAGTGTCTGTGTCCATTAGTTATGCTTATGTGCATGCATACGAATACTTTGGTTGATCTCTTACCCACCCCTCCCCTGCATTTCCTCCGAGGTTTCACAGTTAGTTCAATGTGTCCTTGAATCTATTTTTGTTAATCACTTTTTGTTGTTCATTATATTCCACAAATGAGTGAGATCATGTGATATTAACCTTCCCTGGCTTATTTCACTTAGCACAATGCACTCTATGCGCATTCATGTTATTGCAAATGGTAAGAGTTCTTTCTTTTTTATGCAGTGTAGTATTCCATTATATAGGTGTACCACTGTTTTTTAATCCACTCATCTGCTGATGGGCATTTAGGCTGTTTATATATCTTAGCTATTATAAATTGTGCTGCTATGAACACAGTGCTGTTCCTGATTGATGTTTCTGATTTCTTGGGATATAGTTCTAGAAGGGGGATTATTGGGACAAATGGGAGTTCCATTTTTAATTTTTTGAGGAAACTCCATACTGTTTTTCACAATGGCTGCTCCAGTCTGCATTCTTACCAGCAATGCATGAGGATTCATTTCTCTCCACATCCTCACCATGAGTTGTCCTTTGCTGATTTGTTGATGATAGCAACTCTGACAGGAATTAGATGGAACCTCGTTTTTGTTTGATATGGATCTCTAGGTTAATTAGTGAATTTGAGCATGTTTTCATATGTCTCTTGGCCTTCTTTATGTCCACTTTCAAAAGGTTTCTATTTAAATACTTTGCCCATTTTTAATTGGAATGTTTATTGTCCTTGTGTTAAGATGTATGCGTTCCCTATAAATTTTGGAGATTAGGCCCTTATCTCATATAACATGGACAAATATGTTCTTCCATGCAATGGGCTTTCTTATTATTGTGTTGATGGTTTCTTTTGCTGTGTAGAAGCTTTTTATTTTGATGTAGTCCCATTTGTTTATTTTTTCCTTAGTTTTTAATTGCCCTAGGAGCTGTATCAGTAAATATATTGCTACTACATATGTTAGATATTTTGCAGCCTATGGATTATTCTAAGATTTTTATGGTTTCCCATCTTATGTAGAAGTCCTTTATCTATTTTGAGGTTATTTTTGTGTATGGTGTAAGTTGGTGGTCCTGTTTCTTTTTTTTTGCATGTATCTGTCCAATTTTCCCAACACCATTTATTGAAGAGACTGTCTTGACTTCATTGTATGCTCTTGACTCCTTTTTTAAATATTAATTGAACATAATGGCTTGTGTCGATCTCTGGGTTCTCTGTTCTGTTCCATTGGTCTATATGTCTGCTCTTAAACCTGTTCCAGGCAGTTTTGAGAACAGTGGATTTGTAATATAGCTTGATATCTGGTATTGTGATCTCTCTAATTTTGTTCTTCTTTCTCAAGATTGCTGTAACAGGAGTGGTGGGAGTAGGTATTCCTGTCTTGTTCCTGTTCTTAGGAGAAATGGCTTTAATTTTTGTCCATTGAGTATGAGGATGGCTATATGTTTGTCATATAAGGCTTTTAAATGTTCAGTTATGATCCTTCTATTCTCACTTTGCTGAGAATTTTTATCAAGAAAGTGTGTTGGATTTTGTAAAAGGGGCACACAGTAGGTATTCAATGAAAGTGGAAAATATAAAGAGCGTTTTAAATACTTGTTAAAAAGGTAGATTCCTATGCTTTTCCTGCATCAATTGATATGATTATGTGGTTTTTATCTTTCAAATTGTTTATGTGATATATCGCATTTATTGATTTGTCGATATTGTACATTCTTGCATTACCAGAATAAATCCCACTTGGTCATGCTGTATGATCTTTCTAATGTAATACTGGATCTGATTTGCTAGGATTTTGTTGAGGATTTTAGCATCTATGTTCATCAGAAATATTGGCCTGTACCTCTCTTTCTTTGTAGGTTCTTTATCTGGTGTGGGGTTAGGGTAATGCTGACCTCATAAAAAGAACTTGGAAGTATACGTTCCTCTTGAATTTTTTATAATAGTCTGAGGAAGATAGGTTTTAGTTCTTCTTTGAATGATTGGCAGGACTACCCTATGAAACCATCTGCTCTAGGGCTTTTGTTTGGTGGATTTTTTTTTCCTGCTTCAGTTTCCATTATAGTTATTGGCCTAATCAGATTTTTTTCTTCTTCTAGATTGAGATTTGGAAGGTTGTATTTTTTTAGGAATACGTATGTCCATTTCTTCTAGGTTGACCAGTTTGTTGGAATAGAGTTGTTCATAGTATTTTTTACAATCCTTTATATTTCTGTGGGGTATGTTGTTATTTTGCGTCTTTTATTTCTGATTTTGTTTATTTGGGTCCTCTTTGCTGCTGGTGAGCCTGGCTAGAGGTTCATCAATCCAGTTTATGCTTTCAAAGAACCAGCTCTTGGTTTTATTAATCTTTGTTTTCTGTTTTTATTGTTGTTTGTTTGTTTTTGTTGTTATTATGTGTGTGTGTGTTTGTGTTTTGTTTTGTTTTTGGTATCTATGTTATATTTTTCCTCTCTGATCTTTCTTCTTTTCTTCTTTTGGCTCACTCTGTGTTTTTCTTTTTTTTTTTTTAATCTTTATTGTTCAGTTTATTAACTACATTGTTTCCCCTTTTTATCCCCCTATAGCTTCCCTCCACCCTGTACCTATCCCACCCTCCACCCTGACCTCCCCCTCCCCACTGTACTCTCCCATTGTTGCTAGATTTTTGTCCAGTCTCTTGCTGCACTTCCCACAACCCTTTTCTCCCCAAGAATTGTCAGTCCATTCCCTCTCTATGTCCATGTCCCTGTTATATTCACCAGTCTATCCTGTTCAACAGCATATCAATTCACTTGATTTTTATGTTCATTTGTTGATAGACGTGTATTTGTTGTTCATAATTTTCATCTTTACCTTTTTCTTCTTCCTCTTCTTAAAGAATATCTTTCAGCATTTCATATAATGTTGGTTTGGTGGTGATGAACTCCTTTAGCTTTTTCTTATCTGCGAAGCACTTCATCTGACCTTCAATTCTGAATGATAGCTTTGCTGGATAGAGTAATCTTGGTTGTAGATTCTTGCTGTTCATCACTTTGAATATTTCTTGCCACTCCCGTCTGTCCTGCATCGTTTCTACTGAGAAATCCGCTGACAGTCGTATGGGTGCTCCCTTATAGGTAACCAACTGTTTCTCTCTTGCTGCTTTTAATATTCTCTCTTTGTCTTTTGCTCTTGGCATTTTAATTATGATGTGCCTCGGTGTGGTCCTCTTAGGGTTCCTATATATTGGGGTTCGGTGCACTTCTTGGACTCCTAAGTCAATTTCTTTCACCAGGTGTGGGAAGTTTTCAGTCACTATTTCTTCAAATAGGTTTTCATTGTCTTGGCCTCTCGCTTTTTCTGGCACTCCTATAATTCGGAGGTTGGTATGCTTGAGGTTGTCCCAGAGTCCCCTTACACTAGCTTCAATTTTTTGGATTCTTTTGGTTTCTTGCTTTTTCAGCTGAGTGGATTTTACCTCTTTGTATTTCAAATCTTTAACTTGGTTCTTGGGGTGCTCCAGGGCACTTTCAGGTCTTTGTATAATATTTTTTGTTTCAGTCAATGTATGCTTAATTTCTGGTTGGTCCTTTTTCATATCCTTGAGAGTCTGCTTTATATCCTTGAGAGTTCCTTTCATTTCCATGTTGGTCTTGATCATTTCTTTGCAGGTCTCGTTTATATCCTGGAGGGTGTTATTCATTTTCTTGTAGGACTCATTCATTTCCTTTGTTGTCTTGCTTATTTCCTTATAGGCCTCGATCTTTTGTTGGAGCCTCTTAAAAAACCCTATAACCGTGGTTCTGAGTTCCATGTCCAGTCGTTTTTTTTTTCCTCCATTTCTTTCACATCTGATTTCTTTCCATGTTGCTGCATGGTGGCTGCTTCCCTGAGTTGGTCAATTAGCTTTGTGTGGTAGACTTCCTACTAGGGACAGTGGCTCAGCCTCCCCAGTTACCTGAGGTGGATATGGGCTGCGCAGTCTTGCTGAAGTTAAGCTCAATTAATCGTTGCTAGCACTTGGAGGGTTGACCTCCAGGCCAATTGTCTGTGAAGCTCAGCTGTGCTCAGGTTGGGTGGGCGGAGTCTCCGGGCCAAGCAGACAGCGTCAGCTCCGCCCTATGCGGCCCCAGGGACTCTGTGCGGGGGGCAATGGCCGCCAGCACCTCTGAGAGAGAGCCTCTGAGGAGCTCCACCGGCTGCCGGTTGCCGGGGAATTCAGACTTTCCCAAAATGAGTCTGCATGCGCAATGGCTCACCCAGGGTCGTAAAACAAAGCAGTCTGATGGTTTTCTGAATGAGAGGCAAGTCGCGGTGCGCTCTCTGCGCCGTCACAAGGCCGAACTGTTCACGCAAGCTGCCTTCTCCACAAGCCGGGAGACCCGGCAGCACCCGAGCTTCGGCGTGCCCTCCCACTGTCCAGTTTTCACCCCATGTGATAGTGGGTTCTCTGGACTTCGCCCAGAGCTGGAGAAACAGTCCAGTGGGACGCCTTTGTCTCCCCGTTAGAGAAAACTGGCTGGTTTTCAGCCGCCAGCCCTCTCCGCGGCGCGCACTCCAAACCTCTCTCGGTGCGAATCTTTCAACGCTGTCCGCCACCGCTCCTCCAAGTCACAGTGTCTTATCTTCACTTTTATTTGTGAAATTTTCACTCGGCGAGCGTTCTGGTGATTCTGGAAGGTGTTTGTTCTTTCGTTAAGTTGTAGTATTAAAATTGCTGATTATGATGGCAAGATAGGTGTTTTGCCTTTGCCGCCATCTTAGTTCCTCTCCACTCTGTGTTTTTCTTATTGCTGTCTTTGTAATTCTGAAGTTGTAGAGTTACATAATTTTTCTTGTTTTTTTAGATAGGCCTGTAATGCTATGAATTTCCCTCTCAGGACTGCTTTCACTGTGTCCCATATGTTTTGGATTATGTTTTCACTGTCATTTTTTTCAGGATGTTTTTAAATTTTTTTCTTTGATCTCTTTGGTAACCCAGTCATTGTTTAATAACATCTATTTAGCCTCCAAGTGTTTGAATATTTTTATTGTTTTTTTGTAGTTTATTTCTAATACTATGCCATTGTGATTTGAGAAGATCTTTAATATGATTTCAATTTTCTTGAATTTGAAGACTTTGCCTGTGTCCCAATATGTGATCCATCTTTGAAAATATCCCATGTACACTTGAGAAAAATGTATACTCTGTAGTTTTGGGGTGAAATGTTCTGAGATGCTGATTATATCCATCTGTCTAGTGAGTCATTTAGGATTGCTGCTTCTTTGTTGATTTTTTTTGTTTAGAGGATTTATCCAGTGGTGTCAACAGGGTATTAAAGTTCCTTCCTATGACTGTTGATTTCTCCCTTGATATCTTCCAGAAATTTTTATTTAATTTAATTTTATTTTTTAATGTATTTGGGTGTCCCTGCATTGGGTGCATATATGTTTACCAAAATTATATCCTCTTGTTATATTGATCCCTTAAGTATTATGAAGTGGCCCTCCTTATCTCTTGTTATTACCTTCTCTTTGAGGTCTACTTTATCAGATATAAGTATTGCTACCTCAGTTTTTTTACATTTATTTTTATTTGCCTGAAAAATATTTTTTTCATTCCTTCATTTTCAGTATGTGTGAGTCCCCTGTTCTTAGGTGGCTCTGTTGTAGACAGCATATATATGGATCATGTTTTCTTATCTATTCAGCCATTCTATGTCTTTTAATTCGAGCATTTAGTCCATTTACATTTAAAGTTATTATTAATAGGTACTTGTTTGTAGCCATTTTTATTCTTTATGGCTTTGTTCCCTCTTCCCTTTTTTAAAAATTCTTTTTATAGTAGTCCCTTTAGGATTTCTTGTATTGCTGGCTTGGTAGTGATAAATTCCCTTAGATTTTTTTTTATTGTAAAGTTCCTGTTTTCTTCTTTAATTTTGAATGATAGCCTTCCTACAAAGAGTATTTTTGGATTCAGTCCCTTGCTTTGAATTACTTTGTATACTATATCCCATTTCTTTCTGGCCTGATGTGTTTCTGTTGAGAAATAATCTGATAAACTGATAGAAGATCCCTTGGAGGTAACTTTCTGTCTCTCTCCTGCAGCCTTTAAGATTCTCTCATTGTCATTAACATTTGCCATTGTAATTACGATGTGTCTTGGTATGGATGTTTTTGCTTTCATCTTGTGTGTGACTCTATGTGCTTGTTTGACTTTTTTCTTTTCCAAATCAGGGAAGTTTTTTGTTATTATTCCTTCAAGTAAGTTTTGTAATTCTTGATTCTCTTCTTGTCCTTTTGGAACTCCTTTTATACATATACTAGAAGCCCAGGGCATGAATTTGTGCACCAGTGGGGTCCCTCGACTTGTTCTGCAGGATAAGTCAAAACCAGCTCTCCATCATCCCCAAATGGTCCCAGATTGACAGAGGGTGTAGGTCAGGCCAGGGGACCCCACTGGTGCATGATCAAAGCCAGGGGAGGGGCAGATATGGGAGTTGGTCAGCCAGGGAGGGACTGTAGGAGGGCTCCAGAGTGTGTCTGGCCCATCTCACTCAGTCCCAGTCAGCCAGACCCCAGCAGCAAGCTAATCTACCAGTCAGTGTCTGCCTGGCAGTGCACAGCATAGCTAGTGGTTGACCAAGTCGACTGTATGCCCCCTGGTGGTCAATGCATGCAGTTGAGTGGCCTTAGCATATCATTAGCAATTACACTTTGATTGGTTGAATGGCCAACTGTTTGACCAGACACTTAGCATATTAGGCTTTTTTAAATATAGGATTGCTTCATTTCAAGTTGTCCCAAAATTTCATTAGGCTCTCTTCCTGATTTCTAATTATTTTCTTCAATTGCTGTTCCAATTGTATGTGTTTTACTGCCCTGTGTTCTAATTTGCTAATTCAGTCCTCCACTTCTTCTAGGTTCCTGTTGAAACCTTTTATTGTGTTTTTTTTTATTGTCACATTATTATTCTTGATTTTCAACTGATTCTCACAAAAGTTATTGATTTTCTTTTCCATCTGTCTTATGAATTTTACTAGTAGCCCAGTGCACAAAATTTGTGCATTTTTTTTGGGGGGGGGTTGTCTCTGCATGGCCTGTGCTCTCTTTAGTCTGGGAAGCCCTTGAGGGATATCTGACTACTGTGGAAGTGGGAGAGGCTCGCATCACTGCCGCTGTGCTTGCCAACCACTTCTGGCTGAGCAGCACTTCTCCTGTGGGAGTACATTGACCACCAGGAGGCAGCTCCTGCTCTGAGCAGGATTGACCAAAACTGGCTTTTTGACATTCCCCAAGGGTTCTGGATTTCAAGAGGGCACAGGCCAGACTGGAAAACCTCACTGGTGCACAATCAGGGACACAGGATGTTGGCGAGCTGGAAGGGACTGTGGGAGGCCACCAAGTCATGTCCAGCCCATCTTGTTCAGTCCTGATTGGCTAGACCCCAGCCGCAAACTAACCTATTGGTTAAAGTGTCCGCCCCCTGGTGGTCAGTGCACATCACAGTGACTGGTCGACCAGTGAACTATCTGCCCCCAGGTGGTCGGTGCATGTCATAGTGAGCGGTTGAGTGGCCTTAGCATATTATTAGCACATTATGCTTTGATTGGTTGAACAGTCAATTGACTGGTCACTAGATGATCAGGACACTTAACATATTAGGCTTTTATTATATAGGATGACTGATACTCTGAATTCTTGTTCTGACATATTGCATGCCTCTATTTTATTTAGTTCCCTTTCTGGCAATCCCTCCTTTCCTTTTGGGGTTTTTTGTCTCCCTATTTTTGCTCTCACTGAAGAATTTAGGTGCTGAGTTGCTCTAGGTCTGTGGCTGAAGCAGCGGACTTGGAAGAAGGGCCACACACTCTGTTACTTACCAAACAGCCCAGGCACCAGAATGCACAGGGTCCTGGCTTAAGGGGTGGGTCAGTGGGAGGGTCGCAAACCCCAAGTCAACATAGGGCCCAGGTGCTGGGATGCACAGGGACCATGGCTGAAGCAATAGGCTTGGTGGAAAGGGAGCTCACTCCAGGAATCATAGGAGCATGTGTCTGGGGAAGCTGGAGACCCAGTGTGCTTGGGTTTGCAGCCAGTATTTGGTTGAAGTAGCTATAGGGTCCTGTGTGGAGTCTGAGATCAGTCTGGGTTGTGGTGAGGCTGGTATCCTAGTCAAAGCAGCTCTCCCTTTCAAAATGGCATGATTTCTCTGCCAGTTCCAGAGTGCTTGCAGTAGTAGCAGGAGATCCCTGTTTAAGAGATCTTAGTCCGTCAGGTTCCGAAAGTCCTGCAGTATCTAACTGTCACACACAGACACACACACATGTCCACACACTCTACTTTCACTCCCTCCCTCCCTCACACTTTCTTCCTCACTGCCATCCTGTCGGCTGCCATTTTGACTCTTCCTAGTTGTCTATTTTCTAAAAGGTTTAGTTATATCTCCAAATGTGACTAGTTCATGAATCCAGATGTTTAAGAAAACACAGGATAGGATAATCTACAGGATTTTGTCAAGTTTTTATTTTTTTTCAGTGGTGGGACTGTTTTCCTTCCCACAAGTAGTGGGGATAGATGAATACAAGCTGCCATTTGTCATAACAAAGTTGCTTTCTGAGGGCAGATCTATGACTTGATGAAGAATTCCTTCTGCTTGGCTCCTAAAGACTCATAGTCCTAGCAGAATCTATAGTCAAACGACAGTGTTGCTATTTTTTGTGTTATACAACCCATGGCAGCAGTTTAGTTCTATTTATTTGAAATAGCAGAACAGAGCTTCTTCACCAGTGGCCACACCAACTGCAGGAGCTTTCAATTTATTCATCAGTTAATCATGTATGAATATTTTGGGCGAGTGAATGAGTGCATGTGTGTGTGTGTGTGTGTTTGTGTGTGTGTGTGTCTGTGTGTGTGTGTGTATGTGTATGTGTGTGTGCGCGCATGCGCGCTAATGGTCACCAGGGAGCCACTCTCCCTTTGACATTAGCATTTGTAGATTCACATAAAGCATGAGTTATATATTTTAGCAAATTCAATATTTTAAAAAATCAATATGTACAAGCATCACTTGACAAAGGGATTTATTTGTGGTTTGCTTCAAGTGATGAACTTCCCCAGTACACTTTAAATGAGCTGATTTATCTTCCCCAAAAGTTGACTAGCAAAAATGTCAATACATATCAGCTAAGTACTGTGTGTTATACATATATGCATATTTGGGTACTTCTGGTATACCTAGGAAACTTCAATTGTTGCTCACAACTAACCAATAACCAAAGGTTTGATAGAAGCCACATCATTTTGACTTAAGCTAAGAACTATCAGAACATGTACTAAAGAGCTGCTTTCCTTTGTTTTCAAATAATCTCATCAATGATGGCAATGTATAGATGAACCAGGAGGAATATGCATGCTTCCTAATAAATGGATAGTGTCATATTAAGTTATTTAAAGAAGGAAGGTGCTTCACTATTTGTTTTATTGGCAACACCTTTCTGCAACCATGAAAGATGAGGAGATGAGGAATGATATGATTTTGCTAAACATCCAAAATCTAAATGCTATTATTTTATCTGATACTCATTCTTCACAACTGACCCATATTAAGCAAATTCTTGAAGGATTTCTCTATAACCTTGTCCTCAAATTTGCTAGTGTACTTTTCCAGAGACCAGAATACTAATATTTGCTCTCTTAGGCTTCTCTTCAATAGAATTGGGAAAGTCAAAGAAAATAAAAGTTTACTTGCTGAGGACCTACTGTGTTCCCAGAACTTTTGCATGTGCCATCCCATTGAATCCTCAAGCAATCAGTACAGTGAAGAATTTAGTTAGTATATGTTAAGTGACCCACGTTGATTTTCCTCTATTATCTCAAGAGAAATAGAACCAATTTTGCACTGTTGGTGGGAATTCAGATTGGTATAGCTACTATGGAAAGCAGTATGAAGTTACTTCAAAAAAACTAACAATGGAACTGTCATGACTCAGCGATTTCTCTTCTGGGAATTTATTCAACAAAAATCTGAAACACTAATTTGAAAGGATATATGCACCCTTATGTTCACTGTAGTGTTATTTACAATAGCCAAGATCTGGAAATAATCCAAGTGTCCATCAATAGATTAGTGGATAAAAGAAAGCTGTGGTACATTCACACAATGGAATACTACTTTGCTGTAAAGAGGAAGAAAATTTTTTATAGCCTGTGGACAAGGGTAGTAAAGACCTGGAGGTGGAGGAGGGGTTGGGAGGAGGAAGGGGATGATCTTGAGGAATATTCTACCACAATGTCTATAAAATCCCAGTGGCTTTTCCTATGTCTTGAGCTGTTGTAATGAACATAATCATAATTGAATCAGAAAATTTTAATTTATTAAATTCCATATTAATACATAGCCCTTGACATATCCTATGTTTTTTTTTTTTTTTTTACTTTTGCTACATTAGAGACTAAGGAACTGAAGTTGTTTTCTTTTCCTTTTTAAACACTTTTATCCTTTTTAAACATTTCTATATTTTATAGGATTTCTGCACTCAAGAATGTCTATGGGTTAAGTTGTGATCAACCCAGTATTTGTCCATTCATTGATTAAATGAAGTTCAGCACATGGGTATTTTGACTTTCAGTTTCAGTGGGGAATGGGAAGGTTGTCTACTGATTTTTCAATACAACCAGCCAAAAACCGTCTCACTCAGGTCCCCCAGATATGATTGTTTTAGCCAAATGCACACTTTCCCCCCAAAAAATATTGAAAGTTTAGCTTGTAACCCAAGCCATCTTTGCCCTGTTCACCTATCTGACCATCCCTGATCTCCAATTATAGACCCAGTGTGGCTGTCATCTCCTTCTATAGCTGAAGAACTAATCAAGGTTTTTCTCCAAAAGCTTGCTATCTTGAAGAGAAAGGCACCAATTAATTCACCTTAATGCCACCTCTCTAGAGAAAAATTTTACAAACTGTCATTGCTGAGGTCTCCTTTACTATTTTTTAATACTTTTTCAGAGAATTAGTTCAGTATTTGTTTCAATTCCATGAGCTATCCAAGCTTGTCTCCAATGCACCATTTTTTGTGGTATAAGTTAATAATCATCTATTTTAATTCCCTGCAATTAAATACATTGAAAATAATATATCTACTAATTTTTGTTACGGGTCCCTATCCTGCTAAAGGAAGCCAAGCAAGAGAAAGGAAACCTCTTTTCCTTTTTACTTTCTTCCCTTCAAGCCTCTAATCTAGTGTTAGTCTTAAGCTTCAACTCTAGGATAGTTATCCTGCCTCCTATTGAGTCTCAAGAACCAAGTTTCCCTCCCAAGAAGAAGTCCCAGCCCCCACTTGGCAGCTTTGATTTTGCTGCCTCTTTAATATTACCCACAACTATAAATGACCAAGGGCAAGAGTCTTTTATAATCCCTCCCTGTCTCCTCACAGGAGGTTCAGCTTCCTCAGGCTCTGTTATAGTCAGAAAGAAAGAACTGAAAGATTGTTATTCTTTCAGAGTATTTTCCTTTTTTTTTTTTTGACAGCTTCATCTATATGTACATATGTAGATATCCATGGATATACATATGTGGATACATGTCATTTATGCATGCCTCTGTGTGTGTGTAGCCAAAGAAATCAAATTATAGAACACTAACCGGAGGACAATATTTGGTTTCCTTTCCATATAGGAAACATTTGCAAACCATTGCTTGGTTAAATCATTCTCTCAACTCCAATGCTGAACATTTTGTTTACGTGGAGCTAAACAGATTGTTAAGAATCTACCAGACATATATATCTACATGCTCTAGTTAATTTGCTCCACAATTTTTTTATTTACTAACATGTCAAGCAACCCTGAGATATTTTTGGAATCACCACTTCTAATAAACAAAACTTTAGTCCAGCATTTGTGTCACTTATTCTCAGGAATTTAAAGAGCACATTTTCCCCAGAGACAAAGAAAAATGGTTTCATTTCTTTTCTCCTGTGCTGGGAACAATTACACTTACCTCTTCTTTCTTCTCTTAAAGCTATAGAGCTATTGAGCTGCACTCCCTCACCTTTAAAGCTGATTCCGAAATCTCAGTTTTTGTAGGAAGCTTTCTTTGAGGAGAATCATTAATCCCAGACATTACTCACTCTATAGAGGCAAGGTTTAATAGCTCTCCATGAGCTCAGTTAACCACTGGGAAGACAATAGATTGGGAATTTCTTGAGGGCCTAATGCTTCACCTTCCTCATTTCTCAATCAGAAATTGTGGCTCAGTAAATAATCATGAACAAAAACAAAACAAAACAAAAACTTTGAGTCAAAAGATATAAAAAGGGTCTGCTTTTTTCATTTTATTTTGAGTTCACTCTTGAATCCTCATTCACTCTGACATTTCCAACATTTTGTTTTCTGCTAGAAAATAGGATAGTAGCCCAATTCCTAAAACTGAGCTCTGTGCAGTACTTTGAAAATAAAGGACTTTGCTTCATAGACCTCCTCCCCAATCTCCCCACACCTCCACTCTTGCTCCCAAACTGGAAGCATAGTTTACGCTTTTTGCTTTCCTCAGCCCTATGAGCCAAAAATGAAGAAAGAGGCAAATTTTTGCTGAATCCCATGAGGGCTCTCTCAGAGTTGATATCAATCTTTACCTTTTCTAGGAAATGATTTTTACTTAGTCTGAATATTATTTTCAATTGCAAACCTTTATTCTGGCTTCTTGTGTATTTGAGGGCTTTCCTGCTAGCCAGGAATGTCCCATATAGCCAAGTCCTACCAATGAAGTAGACACACATTTCCTTGAGCACCTGCATGCACACAATGGACCCTTTGCCCTGATTCCAGGGGAGTCAGTTTTAACACTTTCCTCTTTCAAGCTTTGCTAAATCCTTGCAACTGATAAAGAACAGCTGGTAAGGAAGTTGTTCTAATTTTGAAAGTCTAATCTTTTAAAATTTAGAAAAGGAAAGAAAAACTACAATAATCATTTCAGGTTAATGAATAAAAAGAGTCTAAATAAACATAAAGACACCTCAAATTGAATATTTGACTAACACCATTTAAAACAATTTTCTATATGTTTTTCCTCAATTCTGATTAGTTTAGAAATTTTAGAATAACAGCAGGGTAGGGGAAAATTGATAGACTTATCTGGATAAATTATGTTTACATTTTCTTATCATCATAGAGACAAAAATGTGTTTTATTAAACATCTGTTACTTTAATATAGGATCTGCTTCTCAATAGTTTACACTTAAAATATTGACATTGGCATTCTTAAATTTGGTTAGAAAAAAGGTAACTATACATGTGACATATATTAATATGTTTATACATAATTTATGTGTTTACATATTCTCTGTAGAAATATTTTAATGTTCAAATTTAACACATATTAATGATATTAGAAACTTGCTTTCCTCTTGGCACTGACAAGTAGAATGCACAATCTGACATAATTTTATCATTTGAAAACCATAAGAAGCAAACTATATCACATTGGAAAAAAAAACAACATTTATGACTTCTATTACCCATAATTTGTACTGGATTTTACAATATTCACAGACACATCCACTTAAGCTTATGAAAAACTTGGTGAAAGAAATAGGGATTGGTGCTATTATTAACTCAATTTTACAGCTGTGGCAACTTGAGTGATCTGCCCATGGGCATGTGGTTAGGAAATGGAGGAGCCAAGATGAAGGTGTATTTTCTGAATAAAAATTCTATGTTTCTGTTTTTTTTTCTCTCCCCATGAGACCACGCAAATGGTCAAATAACAATGTAAAGTCGGGTTGTCAAGTGCTTAAAAGGACACAGATAAGTGGTGTAGCCCTTTAGGGGTGAGAAAAATCCCTGTGGGATGATTGGTAAGATTTAAGTGGGTATTTATTCTCAAGTGCTGGCCCTGCATTTCCATGACCCTGACAGTGAGTGCCACTGGGAAAGTATGAGAGACAGATTTCGGGGGGAACATACACACAGCATGGAAATTCACAAAGAGCAGGTAAATCTGCTTAAATGGAATGGAGAATTCAAATAGAGAAGACAGATGTTCAAATAATGAAAGATAAGGTTGAAAGCATATATTCAGGAAAAATTGTACCAGGTTTTGAATACAAGCAACAGACAAATAAAAGATTTTCTTCTATCATCCTAGATTCAATAAATTGACAATAATGAGTATAAGAAGAGTAAACAAATATGAATTTATTAATTTTTAATATGGTCACAATAAAAAAGGGAAACCCCTCCCCCAATTTAGGAAACTTGAGATTGTATATATCATTTTAATAGGAAAAGGGAAGTGGAGATACAACCACCTTAGTAGATATTTGGGGGAAAAAATCGGTGGATTCCTAGATGAATGGATGGCAAGGTTTCTCTGAATGTCAACTTCTTGTCTCCTCTCCTTTAATAAGAATCAAACTTCCCTGGTTGAAAAAAACTCCAGGAAAAGGGATTTAGAACAGTTGAGTTCCTTTTGCAGGAATTGTCTTTCTGTAGATAAGGGGAGTATAGTGAAAGCCTCTTCTTGAATTTATTGTTGTTCAAGTGATTTTAGATCAAAGAAATTGTTATGACAAAATAATATATTTACACTGGCATGACCCCAACTCATTAGAAGTGAAGGGGATCAACCTAACTCTGTCCAACAGAATTTTCAACCATGATGAAAATATTCTGTATCTGCATTGTACAATATGGTAGCCACTAACTATATATGACTGTTGAGTACTTAAAATGTGGCTAGTGCTAATAAAGAAATGTATTTTTAAATTAATTTAAATAACTTCACGTGATTAATGACCTCCATATTAAATAACACCTTGTAGATCAATCTGAAAGTCACAATACTTTTCAAGTGGGAGTGGTAAATGGATGATTGTATTTTAGGATATTAAAGTGACTGATAGAATTTTCTCCCAGGAGATGTGGAGATAAGTTTGGTTAAGATTATTTATATCAATCCAGATTTTAATTAACAAAGGCCTGAACAGAAAGGATGGCAGTAAAGTAGAAATAGGAGAAATTATGAAGAAGCAATTTCTAGGCCTTGAGTATTTATTAGACATGAGACATTAGTTTTCCTCCTTTAATGCCTGAGAAACAATGAAATAATTGAAAAAGAAAATAGGTTAATAAGTAGAGGCAACTGGTTTTGAGGTGAAGACAATTTGATCTTTTTAAAGCATCCTCATAGGATGTAGGAGATAATTCATTAAATCTCAATGAAAACTGTGTATAAAATCTAACGTACTTTCTAAGTTCATCTGGTTGACACTACTCAGGAAACAGTTCTTGGTAAAAGTTGGTAAGAAGTAGAGCTAACATTCCAATATAGACTTTCCTCACTTCAAGTAGAATGCTTGTATAATGGCAGCATTGTTGTCTATACTCTAAAAGAACATGAGAAAAAAAGAAAGAACAGAATAAAGAAAGGAAACAAGAAGAGAATAGGGACTCACCTTGCTGGTGTGGCTCAGTGGATTAAGCATCATCCCATGTACCAAGATGTCACTGGTTTTATTTCTGGTCAGGCCACATCCCCAAATTGTGGGCTAGATCCCCAGTAGGGGACGTTCAGGAAGCAACTGACCAATGTTTCTCTATCATTGATGTTTCTATCTCTATTCCTCTCTCTTTGTCTCTAAAAAACAAATCAATGGAAATATATTTTATAAAAGGAACAACACAGGAACCAAGATGGTGGCATAGGTAAACACCTATCTTGCTGCCATACACAACAATTTCAAAACTACAACTTAACGAAATAACAAACTTCATGAAGAATTACCGGAAAGCTGGCTGAGTGAAAATTCCACAAATAAAAGTGAAGATAGGAAACTGTGACTCAGAGGAGCAGCAGAAGACAGTGTTGAAGATACGCGCAGAGAGAGGTTTGGAGCCGTGCACATGTGAGTGAATAGGGCGGGCGGCTGCAAACCTGGACAGTTTTCTTGAATGGGGGACACAAAGACATCCCATTGCACTGATTCCCCAGCTCTGGGTAAAGTCCGGGGAACCCACAATCATATGGATAAAACTGGAGAGTGGGGAGTCACGATGAAACTTGGGCGTTGCAAGGGTCTGCAAGCTTGTGGAGAGGGTGAACTTGTGCAGAGTACATGTAAACTTGGGAATAGCAGAGCTATGTGACTGCTCAGAGAGGACTCGTGACGTACTCTCTCGTTTGGGAAACCACCAGACTGCATTGTTTTACGATCCTGGGTGAGACATTGGGTGTGCAGACTCATTTGGGGAGAGGCTGAATTGTCCGGCACTGGGTGGAGCTCAGCAGCAGCTCTCTCTCAGAGGTGCTTGCAGCCATTGCCATCCAGCACAGAGTCCCAGGTGCCTCATAGGGTGGAGCTGATACTGCCTGCTCAGCCCAGAGACTCTGCCCATTCTACCTGAGCAAGGCTGAACCTCACAGCCAATTGGCCTGGAGGCCAAACCCTCCTAGTGCTGGCAACAATAAGCTAGGCTTAACTTCAACAAGACTGTGCAACCCATATCCAACTGAGGTAACTGGGGAGGCTGAGCCACTGTCCCCTAGAGGACACCTACCACCCAAAGCTAATCACCAACTCAGGAAAGCAGCCACCATGCAGAGACATGGAAAGAAAACAGATGTGAAAGAAATGGAGGGAAAAAAACGACTGGACATAGAGTTCAAAACCATGATTATAAGGCTTTTCAAGAAGCTCCTAGAAAAGGCCAAGACCTACAAGGAAATGAACAAGACCTATGAGGAAATGAACAAGACCTATGAGGAAATGAACAAGACCTATGAGGATATGAAAAAGAACCAACTAGAAATTAAGCATGCACTGACTGAAATAAAAATATTATACAAAGACCTAAAAGTACTCTAGAGGACTACAAGAACCAAGTTAAAGACTTGAAATACAAAGAGGTAAAATCCACTCAGCTGGAAAAGCAAGAAACCAAAAGAATCCAAAAAATTGAAGATAGTATAAGGGGCCTCTGGGACAACCTCAAGTATACCAACATCTGATTTATATGGGTACCAGAAAAAGAGAGAGAGCAAGACAATGAAAACCTATTTGAAGAAATAGTGACTGAAAACTTCCCACACCTGGTGAAAGAAATTGACTTAGGAGTCCAAGAAGTGCACCGAACCCCAATATATAGGAACCCTAAGAGGACCACACCAAGGCACATCATAATTAAAATTCCAAGGGCAAAAGATAAAGAGAGAATATTAAAAGCAGCAAGAGAAAAATAGTTAGTTACCTATAAAGGAGCACCCATACGATTGTCAGTAGATTTCTCAACAGAAACGATGCAGGCCAGACGGGAGTGGCAAGAAATATTCAAAGTGATAAATAGCAAGAATATACAACCAAGATTACACTACCAGCAAAGCTATCATTCAGAATTGAAGGTCAGATAAAGTGCTTCACAGATAAGAAAAAGCTAAAGGAGTTCATCATCACCAAACCAATATTATATGAAATGCTGAAAGATATTCTTTAAGAAGAGGAAGAAGAAAAAGGTAAAAATATAAATTATGAACAACAAATACACATCTATCGACAAATGAATATAAAAATCAAGTGAATTAAAAATCTGATGAACAGGATAAACTGGTGAATATAATAGAATCATGGGCATAGAGAGGGAATTGGCTGACAATTCTTGGGGAGAAAAAGGGTGTGGGAGGTGCATCAAGAAACTGGACAAAAATCATGCACCTATGGGAGAGGACAGTGTGGGGAAGGTGAGGGCAGAGGGTGGATGGGTACTGGGTGGTGGGGAACTATAGCGGGGAAAAGGGGGAAACGTAATTAATGTAATTAATAAACTAAACAATAAGATTAAAATATTAAAAAATAAAAATAAAATAAAAATCATTGTTAGGGTTAAATAAATACTTAATAAAGCAATTTTCAAATTAAAAAAAGGAACAACAGAAGGGGGCTCCACTCACAATCATTGGGCTTTAAAAATAAAATATGAGGCAATAGCTTTTATAAAATGGTCTTTATTATTTTTTACATTTGTGATGGAGTGATATTTAGCTTATTTCCCAAGGTATTAAATTCCATTACTATTGGATGAACAGTGGCATTGTATCAGGCACTGTAGCAGAAACTGGTATCTTTATAGAGATTTACTCTCTGTCCTAAACAAATCTATAGTCTTATTGAGACTCAAGGCAGGGATACAAATAACTGTATTATAATATATAATGTGTTGAGGAATTGCATTCAGTTTGTCTTTTAAAAGAAAAAAGAGAGATCCTTCATGATAATTCATGAAGGATATAAAAATTGGGTTTATGGAGAAAATGATTATTTAAAAGGTCGCATAAGAGGATAGTTAAGGCACTTTAGACCTAGAAAAATCATCAAGGAGATTCCAACTACAAAGTTATTTTTGAGCCATATTATTGTGGTGGGACTGTAATGTGGTTTTGAGAAAACATATTCTTTTATTTTAATAAAATTTATTGGGATGACAGGAATTCACAAAACCACACAGGTTTCAAGTGTACAACTCAAAGCATTATCTGCACTCTGCATCATGTGTCCATTGCCCCAAGCAAAATTTCTTTCCATCTCCATTCCTCCACCCTATCCTCGCCTTTGGACACATCTACCTACCCTCACTCATTTTCCCTCTAACTATCACCACACTGTTGTCGGTGTGCATACACACACACACACACACACAGACACACACACACACACTAGGGACCCAGTGCATGAAATTCGTGCACTGGGGGTGGGTGATCCCCCAGCCCAACCTGCCTCCTCTCACATACTGGGAGCCCTCAGGGGATGTCCTCTGTCCAAGGCTTTAGGCCTTGGGCACCCAGCAATCACCCTGCCATGGGGCTGATAGCTGGCTCTACCCCAGCCCCAGTCTTGCCCCAGCCAGTGGACCAAGAGGATCAAGCATCATCCCATCTACCAAGATCATCTCATGAACCATGGGGCTGATCGCTGGCTCTGCCCCAGCCCTGGCCTTGCCCCACCAAGTAATCACCCTGCCATGGGGCCGATCTCTGGCTCTGTCCCAGCCCCAGTCTTCCCAAGGCCGTAAAGCCTCTGGCTGAGGCTTTCCAGCCTTAGGCAGCAGCCATCTTGGTTGGGGGTTAATTTGCATATCTCTCCTGACTGGATGGGGACATGGCTAGTGGGCGTGGCTTGCAGGTGCAGCAGAGGTACAGTCAATTTGCATATTACTCTTTTACTATTGTCTTTTGGTTAATCCTTTCACCTTCTTGAAAGTCTAAGATGGTGATATACATTGGAGATCATACTTAGGAGCATCTTGAAGGTTAGATATATTTAATGAATCTTTATATATGAAATAATGAGTATTCTCTTTAGTAATGAGACAGACAAGTTCTCTACTGTCATAAAGCTTATATTTTAATTAGAGGCCCAGTGCTCACAGTCTGGGAGCCCTCAGGGGATGTTTGAATGACAGCTTAGGCAGGGAGTGGGCCTAAGTTGTCAATTGGATATCCTTAGCATTGCCATGGAGCCTAGCTTCTGGCTGAGCAGCACTCCCCCTGTGGGAGCACACTGACTATCAGGGAGCAGCTTCTGTGTAAGCATCTTCCCCCTGGTGGTCAGTGCACATCAAAGCATGCAGTTGAGTGGCCTTAGCATATCATTAGCATATTATGCTTTGATTGGTTGAATGGACAACCAGGCACTTAGCATACTAGGCTTTTAGTATATAGGATGGGAAAGGGACAACAAATAAAATATATATAAATAATTAATTTTAATTGTGGCAAGTTCCTTTAAGGGAATAAAAATGATATTTATGTGTATAACTCAGGAGCATGGCACCTTCTAAGGAGTCAGAAAAAGCTTTTCTGAGGAAGTTAAATTTCAGCTAATACTTGAAAGAAAAGTGAGTAGTAATTATGTGTGGCCAAATATTTTAACCTTGATAACTTTTGGAGGCTTATATGAGGCCATATTTGAACTACTACAGCCTGAACAAAAGCTTAACTTTGGGTTAAAGTGTTTAGATTCTGGTGAGTGACCTCAGACTGTGGTGGCTTTGTGTACAAGCAAATGAGATGTTCCTATGCAGGCAGGGACCATGGCAAAGACATGTGGGCCCAGTCAGAAGTGCTCAGGTGCTGGACATGCATATAGGAGGCCTAATGAAGGACTGAGGACTTCTCAGATAATTTCAGAGGAGTCTAGTCAAGCAGATACTGTGGCTGTTTCAGCAGTCACAGACACTGACTGTACAGGCCAAGTATGACCTGCAATTGCAGGTAAATTGAGGCATTCAGAGGTGGTACATAGCCTCAACCCATTTTTTCTTTTCCCTAGTACAGTTAAATCTCATTTTTCAGTCTTCCTTGGAGTTAGCTATGTCCATGAGATTGAGTTTTAGTCAGTAGAATACAAGTGGAAATGCTGTACTATTTTCAGGCCTACCTCATGTAAATATTTCTCATCCTTTCTGCTTTCTTTCCATCCACTAGTTTAGTGAGACAGACACGGTGACCTGGCAAATCACCTCGTAAAGATGATGGAACTAAAGAGGAAAATTAAAAAAAAGAGGTAACACATATATGGCTCTTGACTTTTCAGACAGAGTAAATGCTTAGGATATAATTTAACCTCTTGCTGGTAGATTCCTTCCAGTTGAGATTATGTCTATAGGTTATGGAGTACAGGTACATTAGTTTTACAGGCATTCTGATGAAGTTAAAAACAAGCAGAATTTCTCACATCTACTTTTTCCTTCTCTCAAATACCAAAGGGTTTGCTCTATTTTTGTTTTGTTTTTAATATTGCTGAGTACTAGATTTATAATTATGCCTAGGAGCAAAACTGTTCTAGTAGCTGGGGATTGTATTGTCTGAAAAAAGTAATTGGTGTAAGGCCAGTGCTATAACAATCATAGATGTCTGGATTCCATTACTGTAAGGGGAAAAAATTAAAACCACAGCTAGTTACCTCTATACATCTAAAAATGGGTAGAATAAAAAAGACTGCTAAATGTTGGCAGTGATGTAGAGCAACCAGAACTCTCAAATGTTGCCATAGGAGTATAAAATTACATACCTACTTTGGAAAAAATACTGGCAGTTTACTATAAAATTAAATATTCTTTAATCCTAAGTTCTAAGAATTTTACTTCTAGGTTTTTATTTGAGAAACAATCAGATACCCAGAAATTCTTTGTACAATAATGTTCATAGTGACTTGACTCATAATATGCAAAAAACTGGAAGTAGCTCAAGTTTCCATTAACAGGAGGATGGATTTTTTTAAAAAAATTATGGCATGGTTCTACATTAGGACACCACTCAATATACCAATGGTTCACATGACAACATGGGTGGATGTTAAAAACATCCTGAGAGAAAGAAACAAGACACTGAAGAGTATGTACTTTATGATTCTAAGTGCATGCATCTTTAGATCAGGCAAAACTGATGTACGCAAAACCAGACAGAATAATTCTTGAGAGACAGGGATTCACTGGGAAGTCATAGAAAGTAAGGTAACTTCCTGAGGTGCCAAGAA